>QEOT01005533.1:0-33561 GCA_003123785.1 Pterocarya stenoptera
GGGCCAAGGCATTGGGGGGATGTATTTTAAACACTTTCATATATCTACAAATTAAGTAAACAATCACTTAAAATATTACATATCAACATGTACGATTGAGAATGATAAATCTCCAGCAAAGAACAACAGTTTTGAAAGAAAGGCCGGCCTAAAAAAAGTGTTTTTCTTGTTTGTCTAAAATGAAGTTGGTTTTTACCTGTATATAAAAACGCACCTTCAATGTGCTTAGAGAATATGGATAGAAGTTGCCAAACACTAGGATGGAACTTTTAAGACATTTTTCACATTGGAAGATGCCATTTTTTTTATTAACACATGGAAGATGCCATAATTGTGCATGTAACAGGCTTGTGCTCCAAACTATTTAATAAATAGATGGTCGAGTAGATTAGGATTAATAGAACAATAATTATAATAATAATAACAACAACAAAAAGTCTTATTAGTTAGTAGTGATGAAAATGGTCGCAAACCACATTTAAAATGCTTTGTATTAGTATGCATGATAGCTATCTTGTTCATGTTATAATATATTACTAGTCATAAACTTGCGTGATACATAAGAATAACTAAATTTATTATTTATTATTATTTAAGTGTGACGGCCAACTGTGTTAGTCTTCTCTCTCTATTCCGTTAGAGGAAAGAGATGAGAAGTGGGTAGCACTATACCCTAGAAAGATTCTAACGGTTTATGGTAGAGCAGGGTGTACGATAGCACAAGGGTAGCGTAAGGTGGTCCTCTCGGCAGCGCAAGGTGGCGGAAAGATTCGTGAGGAAGAATCTACATTAGCTCTCGGTGGATTGTGGGAGGAGTTTTTTGTGTGTACGTAAGAAAAGTGCTGGAGGAAGTAGAGAGTGAAAGAAGGTAGATGATGATGGAAAATTTGGAGAAACAATGGGATAAGCTCAAGCTAACCGATGAGGAAAAAATGAATGTAGAGCTAGATGAGGATTTATTTGAGGAAATAAGGAGTAAGGGAGAACGTAGCCTGGTTCGAAAACTGTGGTTGGAGAGGAAGATAAGTTCTAGGGTGATGCAATCCACGATACTCAGTAAGGCATCAAAGTTTTTAGAGGTAGGGAAGAATGTGTTTGTCATTACATTTGCAGACAAACAAAGAGTGTGGGAAGGGAAGCCATGGTTGTTTGACAATCAGTTGATGGTGCTTAAGGTGTTTAATGGATTCATGCCTCCAATGAAGATATGCTTTGATCGAGAGGAGCTATGGGTGCATATGTACAACTTGCCTTGTCTTTTATGACCAAATAGAAAGGAGAGAAGCTAGGAAACACAATGGAGAAGGTGATGGACATCAACGTGAAGGGAGATGGAAGTGGCTGGGAAAACTATCTAAGGGTTCTCATAGAAATGGACCTAACAAAGCCTCTAGCATGGGGAATAACTATCTCAGCTCAGGGCAATAGCTTGTGGATCCCATTTAGGTATGAAAAACTACCATTTCTTTGCTTTTCCTGTGGTAGAATCATTCATGATTCTAAGGGTTGTAGCGAGAAAAAAGACTTGAGTGGAGGAAGTAGTGAAAAGGAGGAGCAGTTTGGGGCTTGGTTGAGAGTGAACTCAGTAGGGAGAAAGAAAAGTAGTTATGATCACAGTGGAGTTAATAGAAGAATGTGGTCTTGGAGGGTGGAGGTAGGGGAAGAGGTGGAGTGGAGACATAATGGACAAAATGAAGAATTGAGAGAAGAAAAGAGGATGATGCAAGTGGGGAGTAATGTTACTGAAGGGGTTGAAAAGAATTTGAGTGAAGGGGTTAAGGGATCTGAGGGTGACAGTGGTCTCAAGGACACTAATGGGGTTATGAGGTCTGAGGAGGTAGTGAAGGAGACACAAGGTACTGAGGTAAGTTAAAAAAAGAGATGAGAGTAGAGGAGGTTGTAAAGGAAACTCAGATTAATGAGATAGTATTAATAGAAAGGGTGAGGTTGGAGAAGGATGAGGTATTAAAGGATATGATGAAAAAAGGAAAATCTGGGAAAATAAAGGCTCGGGCTATGGGCAATAGGAGTGGGAGGTTGATCCATTTTGTAGCAACTAAAAGCCTTGTGAAGAGGGAGAGCTGTGTGGCAATAAGGGAGGATGGGAAAAAAGAAGCAAAAATTGTCTAAAGGAAAGGGGAAGGAGGATATCAAGAAGGATTGGCGGGGGCTGTTAAACAGCCTCGCCAAGCACTATGAAAATCCTAAATTGGAATTGTCGAGGGCTTGGCAACCCTCGGACAGCTCAAGACCTCTGTTATTTAGTGGAGGAAAAGTTGCCTAGTATGGTGTTTGTGATGGAAACCAAATTGAGGACAAACAGGCTAGATAGCATAAGAAAGAGGCTAAAAATGGCAGGCTGTTTTGGGGTGGAATTGAATGTAAGAGGGGGTGGTTGTTGTTTTGGAAATATGAGGGAATGATGGAGATATTGGATTTTACACAAATGCACATAAGTGCATGGGTCTGTGACAATGAAAGGGGGAAAATGACTCTTAATAGGATTTTATGGGCAACCTGAGACTAGCAAGACGCAAGAGGCTTGGAATTTGTTAACTTCTCTTAAGCTTGTTTGTAATAATGGATGGTGTGTCATTAGTGATTTTAATGAAATACTCACAAATGATGAAAAGGAAGGTGGAAGGCCTAAAGGAGATAATTTATGAACAACTTCAAGAATGCATTGGAGGGAGGAGGGTTATATGATCTAGGGTGGAAAGGAGACAAATTCACTTGGAGTAATAGGCATAGGGATGACACTTTTACAAAAGAAAGGCTGGATAGAGTGGTTGCTAATAAAAAATGGATTAAGTCACATAAGGAGATTAATGTGGAGACTTTAGTTACCAGAAGCTCTGATCATAGACCTGTACTATTAAGCTGCAAACATACAGATGGGATTGTAATATATGGTGGCAGAAACTTCAAGTATGAGGCATTGTGGGCTACAGAAACAGATTGTGAGGAAGTGGTGAGGGAAAGCTGGTAGCAAGCAGATTTTGGAAGGGGACCTTTTGAGAAACTAAAGAGGTTGATTGATAGGTGTACAGGGTCCTTGAAGAGGTGGAGCAAAAACCTATGGAGGAATAAGGTGAAAGAGATTAATGAAAAATCTGAGGCCTTAATACTTCTACAGGTGGATGAAGGGAGCCATAATATTACTAAGATCAGAAAAATTCAAAAAGAGTTGGATGGTTTGCTTGAGCAGGAGGATTTGAAGCGGAGACAAAGGGCTAAAAGGCATTGGTACAAACATGGAGATAGAAATAATAAATATTTTCATGCTTGTGCCAATTAGAGGAAGAGGAAAAATAGGATTTTTCAGATTTACAATGAACAAAGATGCAAGCTAACCAGTAGGAAGGATTAGAAGAAGCCTTTAATGGTTATTTTGAGAAGCTGTTTCTTTCTACAGAACCATCGCAAGAAGAGTTAAATGACTGTTTGAGGGTAATGAAACCAAGAGTAACTAAGGAGATGAATGAAAGTTTATCAAAAGAATACAAGAGCAAAAATTGAATTGACAATCAAACAATGGCCTCACTGAAATCTCTTGGACTAGATGGCTTAGGGGCTTGTTTCTATCAGAATCATTGGAATATTATGGGTGATAAGGTGTGTGAAGCTATCTTGAAGTTTATAAATGGAGGAAGGTTAAATAGAATGGCAAACTACACCTATATAGCCAAGTTAAAAATCCAGTTGTGGTTAGTGAATACAGACCTATTAGTCTATGCAACGTAGTCTATAAAATTGCTTCTAAAGTCTTGGCTAACAGATTTAAGAAGGTGTTAGCAGTGGTTATTTTCCCAACATAGAGTGCATTCATTTCAGGAAGATTGATTGCTAATAACATTATGGTGGCTTATGAGGCCCTTCATGCTATGAAGACTAGATTAAAAGGTAAGGTTAGATATATGGCTATCAAGCTGGACATGTCTAAAACATATGATAGGATCGAATGGTGCTACCTAGAGGCTGTTATGAAACATCTTGGGTTTTGTGAAAAATGGATAAATCTTATCATAGGATGTGTGTCAATAGTGAGCTACTCAGTCTTAATAAATGGTAAGCCAGGGAGGAGAATTGTTCCAAATAGAGGCTTGAGACAAGGGGACCCCATCACCCCTTATCTATTCTTAGTATGTGCAAAAGGATTAAGCTCTCTGCTTAATTATTCTGATGCAAGTGGCCTTACAAGAGGTGTGACTATGGCAAGAGGGGGCACTAGGATAAATCATTTGCTTTTTGTAGATGATTGTGTCCTATTTGGTAGGGCAAAAGGTGAGGAATGGTAGAAGCTAATGGAACTACTAAAGGTCTATGAGAGGGCCTCAGGTCAGTTTTTGAACAAAGAAAAAACATCTATTTTCTTTAGCTCAAATACTAAGGCTGATGACAGGGCTTTAATTTTGAAGGAAGGGGGATTTGTGGCTTGTGGATGCTATGAAAAATACCTTGGTTTACCTTTTATGGTTGGAAGATCCAGATATGATACTTTTAAAAGTATAAAAGATAGGATATGGTAGAAAATTAACTGTTGGAAGAATAAGTTTTTGTCACCTGTTGGTAGAGAAGTGTTAATCAAGGTTGTGTTGCAACAGTACCTAACTGCATGATAAGTGTTTTTAAATTGCCTAAGAACCTGTGTAAAGAGATTAATAACATGTTTTCTAGGTTCTGGTGGGGCAGTGTAGCTTGGGAAAAGAAGATTCAGTGGCAAAGTTGAGAAAATATGAGGATCTAGAAATTAAAAGAAGGTATGAGATTTAGGGATATTGAAAGGTTTAATACAGCTTAATTGGCCAAACAAGCTTGGAGGTTTCTGTAGCTTCCTAATTCTTTGGCAGCTACTATATTTAGAGAGAAGTATTATAAAGCAAAACACATGTTGGATGCTAGTTTGGGTTATAACCATCTTTAATTTGGAGGAATATTTGGGGTTCTTTGAACTTACTTAAAGAAGGGTTGAGGTGGATAGTTGGGAATGTGAGAGCATCTATGTGTGGGGTCACAAGTGGCTTAATTCTCCGTCATCATTCAGTGTTCAATCTCCTGTTAAGATTCTTGACCGCAATGTAAGGGTTTGTGATTTATTGAATTATGATGGAAATAGGTGGAATGAGGAATTGGTAAGGGAAGTCTTCATAAAGGAGGAAGTAGATCTGATTTGTAGCATTAGTTTGAGTAAGCTAGGCTCAAATGACTAAATGATTTGGTGGCTTTCTAATAAGGGATCTTTAATTGTGAGGAGTGCATACTTTGTTGAGTAAGGCAAAAAAAGAACTCTTAAAGGTGAAACCTCTAGAGAATGTGAGAAGGATAAGAAATAGAAGAGTATTTGGGGATTGAAGGTGCCAATAGGAGTCAAAGCATTCCTATGGAAATTGGTGGAAATTGCAACCTGTCCAGTTTGTGGTCAAGAGGAGGAGACAGCTATGCATGTGGTATGGCAATGCCCAGAAGCAAGGGACATATGGGCAGTGTCCTTCAGAGCTGCTAAAAATGGTCCAGTGCAGAAGATAACTCCCTATTGCTATGGTACAAGTTCATGGACAAATTATCTGATATGGAGTTAGAACTTGTAGCTGTATTGATGCGTATATTATGGCTAAGAAGAAACTCCTTTATCTTTGAAGATAAATTCAAGGATATTGAGTGTTTAGTAAGAACAGCCAAGGTAATACTTAATGACTTTCGAGATGCTCAAGGGAAGGAGAAGGATCAAGAATTTTCAGTGTCAAATGAGGTAAAAGGGTGTGACGGAGTTAATTATGGGTGGATAAAACCTATACAAGGTTTCATTAAGGCCAATTGGGATGCTTCCCTTAGTAAACATAGTTTGGGACTAGGCATAGTATTGAGAGATGAAGGAGAGATCATGGTATGTGATTGTTACAAAAAGAACCCAGTACAAGATCTTGTGGAGGTTGAAATTGTGGCTCTTTGGCATGCAATGGAACTATGTAATTCACTTGGTTTCAACAGAGTAATTCTAGAAGGAGATGTTGAAGTGGTGGTGAAAGCAATTCATAGTGAGGACCAGGAGAATCTGTCCGCTGTTGACCATTTAATCGAAGATGTCAAGACTATTTTGAAGGAGAGAAGAACTTGGAGAATGCAACATGTCTGAAGAGAAGGGAATGAGGTGGCTCATTTGTTAGCAAAAAATGCTTTTAAGTTTGACCAAGAGAAGATATGGATGGAGGAATGTCTAGAGTTTATTATTTTACAAGTTTTTAAAGATGTAAATTGTATTGGTTCAAGTTCAGTTAATTGAAATATATAAGGTTTTGATTCAAAAAAAAAGAATAACTAAATTTATTAAATGAAAAATATTTTGTGTAACTAAGCTAGCATGTCTCGATGAAAAATAAATAAATAAAAACTAGAAACTTTATAAAAGTTTCAAGGTTACCACTTTGATCTCCAAAACTTTTGTTGAGCAACTTGGTCTTCAAATTTCACAAGCTTTGTTTGAGGGGAGAAAGAGACTGAAAACTATTTATAAAATGTGTCCCAATAAAAGAGCATATGCTGAGAAAAAAACAAGAAAGCATAAGGAAAACTAAAATACAAAACACTAAAAGACCTATAATTTTAAATTAAAATTAGTAATTTTATTAAATATTCAATTTTCATTAGATAATTTTAATTTTAAATAAGATTATAAATCCAACTGGAAATATTAGTTTTTTTTATCCTATAATTTAACTTAATGATTTATAATGAAAAATCCAATGACAATGCTTCCTATCATACGAGAAAAAAGTCTAAACTTAAAAATGATATAATATATGATTTTAAATTAAATTAATAATTTAACAGGACACTTTTTTTTTTTCTAAATCTTTTAATTTTATAAATTTAGCTTAATATTCTATATAATAAAATATTGACAAGAATGGGGAGTGGATGAGCACTAATTTTTATTCGATAATAATATATTAAGATAATTGATGATATGACTTTACGAGAGTAAAACTCTGTATTTTTAAAATAATATAAATTATTATATCAATTGTTGTAAATATATGAATGTAGTAAAATAAATTTCATGTATTTGATGGATGACTATTAGAATTCTTACACATTCTTGTATTCCTATTTATCATATTCACGTATCCTCTTGATTCATATATTGTCATTCCCTAAGTTTATATATTCATTTAACATCATGTATCATCTCATGCCTATAAAAGAGAGTCCTGAGGAGCATTTATTGTAGACACACAATAAGGAAGTTGAGAGAAATAATATTGAGTTCCTGAAAAACTAGTTTCATATATTGTAGTCTTTCAATTCTCTTGTTATTTCTCTTTAATTTTATAACATGTTATCAACACGAGACTTTAGCCAATTGTCATGTTCTTTTGATCTTTGACGTTGAAAGTTATCTGTGAGATTTTTTATAATCAATGTAAGTCTTTCTACAATTTTATAACGTCAGTTTCTAATCATCATGTTAGCATGATGTGTTGATAAATATTGATATCTATTGTGAATCATGTTATAACATATGTTCTATATAATTATCTTTGAAGTAAAATATTATAGTATCAATGCAATTCATATGACTTCATAGAGTTTATGAGTTTTCTATATTCTTTTCTTAATTCTATAATATCTATTTATTCAATTTTTAATATATTTATTATAGATAATATCAAATTTTACAAAATTAGAATTTGTTGCTCTTGATGTTTCTAGCAACAATTACTTATCTTGGATCTTGGATGCCGAAATCTATCTTGATACAATGAACCTTGGAAATACTATTCAAGAAGAGAATAAAACGTCCCTACATAATCGTGTCAAAACAATCATTTTTCTTCGCCGTGATTTTATAGAATAGTCTAAGGGAGAGATACGAGCATCAGAAGACCATAATCCTCCTAAAAGCTCGCTATGATTGGATGCATATGAGATTGCAAGATTTTAAAACAGTTTATGAATACAATTAAGTACTTTTCAAAATAAGTTCACAGTTGAAATTATGTGGAGAGAAAATCACTAATGAGGATATGTTAGAAAGTACCTACCACATTTCATGCTCGAATGTGCTCATGCAGCAGCAATATCGAGAGCTCAAATTTATAAAATATTCTGAATTAATATCTTTTTTGTTAGTAGTTGAATAGAACATTAAGCTTTTAATGAAAAATACAAGTCTCATCCAACAGATTCAACTCCATTTCCTGAAATGAACCTCATTTTATAATAATAAAAGAAATCGTGGAGGTGGTAGGAAAATCTATAAAAATCAAGAAAACCGTACTTAAAATTACTATAAGAGGAACTCAATATACCATTAGAATTGGAGTCACATTGGGACAAAAAAGGATAAAAATAAAGGCTTATAGAATAAGCATGCGAAGAATTATAAGGATAAATGTTAGGATGTTACTACGTCCACAGAGACAGAAATCCTCTGTGGATCAGTTAAAATATATATATTTTTAATTTTATTTTCACTATTTTTTTAAACTATTTAGATATTTAAAAAAAATTACATATTCATTTAAAAATATTTACTAAAAAAATAAAAAAAATTCGATGGCCACTGATATGGAAAAACATTTCCCTAAATGTTATAAGTGTAGTATAAATGGATATTTGTCACGTACCTGCCATACATCAAAACATTTGGCGAACCTATATAAGACCTCCATTAAAGGAAAGGAAAAGATGGTTGAAATGAATTTTTCTAATCACAATAATCCAGTAGATCCAACTTATACTCCAAATGGAATGGATTTCACCCACCTGAATGTTTTATTTTTATTTTTTTGTGAACCCTAACGAAAATACAGATTTTTTGATTGGTGATGATTATGGTCACAACAATTAAGTTTCTTTCTTTACCTTGTAATCACATTATATTTCAGTTATTATCTTTAAATATATTTTGTAATTTTCCTTTAAATTAATGATGTTTTATTTATGTTGTGCTTTTATAAGTAAGTATGAATTTTACTAATAAATTGATCAATTTGAAGAAAATTGATGAAGACATATGTCTCACAGACAGTTGTACCACACATACAATTTTTAAAGATAAGAAATATTTCAATGTTTAACATTGAATAGAGCTAATGTCAATACTATATTCAGTTCTTTAAACCTAATTGAAGGCTCCGGAAGAGCAAATATAATGTTACCAAAAAAGGAAATAAAATTTTGTATTGACAATGTTTTGTATTCCTCAAAATCTAGAATATTTGTTGTAATAGTTATCATGTTGAAACCATCAATGAAGGCAATAATGAATATCTTTATATTACTTTTATGATTTCGGGCCAAAAACTCGTATTAGAAAAATTGTTAGTTTTCTCTTCAGGGTTATACTATATAACTATGAGTACAATTAAATCAAATATTAAAATGTAATGGAAGTGCTCTGATCCAAAGATCTTTATGCCTTGGAATGATCACCTTGGACATCCGGGATCAATTATGATGCGTCAAAGAATTGAGAACGCACATGAACATTCTCTAAAAAATCAAAAAGATCTTTTTACTAAATAATTATCCATGTGCATCATGTTCTCAAGCTAAACTAATTATCATACCATCTCCTTCTAAGATAGTAATTGAGTTTTCGTCATTTCTAGAAAGAATTCATGGGAATATATGTGAGCCAATACATCCACTATGTGAACCATTTAGATATTTTATGGTTTTAATATATGTATCAAATAGGTGACCATCAAATAAGTGACCACATTCTCTACTCCATACTCGTAATATTGTATTTCCTAAACTTCTTGCATAAATAATTAGATTACAAACTCAATTTCATGATTATCCAATCAAGTCTACCAGATCGGATAATGTTGGAGAATTTATATCTCAAGCCTTTGATGATTATTGCATGTTAATAGGAATTCATGTTGAACATTTAGTTGCCCATGTACATACTCAGAATGGCTTGGATGAATCATTTATTAAACGACTACAATTAATTGCTAGATCTTTGCTTATGAGAACAAAACTTCTTGTCTATATTTGGGGACATGCAATTTTACATGTTGCATCATTAGTTTGGACCAATTGCCCATAACAATATTCCCCATTGCAATTTATTTTTGGTCAACGACCAAATATTTTTCATTTTCGTATTTTTGGTTGTGTTATCTATGTTCTGATTGCACATCTCAAACGCACTCAGATAGGCTCTCAACGAAAACTTGGAATTATATTGGTTTTTACTCTTCTTCTATTGTTAGATACTTTGAATTTTTAATTGGTGATATTTTTAACGCACGTTTAGAAGACTTTTATTTTGATGAAACAATTTTTCCACCATTAGGAGAAGAAAATGTGCCTGAAACACAAATAGAAATAACATGGAATGCTTCGACATTATCTGATCTTGATTCTCTTACAAATTAATTTGAACAGGAAGTTCAGAGGATTATTCATTTACAAGGCATTGTAAAGAAGTTACCGGATACATTTATTGATAATAAGAAAACAATAAAATTTCATATTGCAACTGCTAACATCCCTGCAAGGATTAAAATCCTTGTACAATAATCTAGAAATTTAGCAATAAATGAATCTAATATATGCCTAAAGTGTGGAAAATCTATTGTGTAAATGATAAGATTTTTCGAAAGAAAAGAGCAAAAGAAAAAGAATTTGGTATTTCTGAAGAAGCTATACCAACAAAACAGGCAACAAAATTAATTGATCCATCCAAACTTTCAACACTAAATTCTTTTGAAAAAGAATCCCTTGAAAAAGAATCTCCTGAAGATGAACAGGTACCTGAAAATAACGAGATATCAATACATTATGTAAGTACATGAGAATTATGGGATCGAAATAAAGTTGTTGTCGATAACATATTTTCATTTAAAGTTTTCCTAGACATTACAATAAATAATTATGAAATTGAACCACAAACCATCACATAATGCCAACGTAGAAACGATTGACCAAGATGAAAAAATACATTTCATGGAGAATTGAATTTAGTTACAAAACGTGAAGTATTTGAACCTATAGTCCAAACACCTAAAAATGTGATGTTTGTTGGATATAAGTGTGTATTTGTATGTAAACGTAATGAGAAATATGAAATCGTGAGATATAAAGCACGACTTGCTCTACAAGGCTTCTCATAGAAACCTTATATTGATTATCAAGAAATATATTCTCTTGTATTGGATTCAATTATATTTATATTTTTTATTAGCTTGGTAATAATAGAAAGTTTGGCCATGCTTTTAATATATGTGGTTGTCGTATATTTATATGAATTACTAGATAATGATATATATATGAAAATCTCTGAAGGATATAAAATACCCGAATCATATAATTTAGAATCCAGAAGTATTTATTCTATAAAAATACAAAAATCATTATATGGTCTAAAGTAATCTGGATGCATGTGGTACATTCGTCGTAGTAAATATTTATTGAAGGAAGAATTTGAGAATAATTCAATTTGTCCATGTGTTTTCATTAAGTAGTTAGAGTCTGGATTCACTACTGTTGCAGTTTATGTAGATAACTTAAATCTTGTTGGGACTTCATAAGAGCTTATGAAAACTCCAACTTATTTGAAAATGAATTTGAAATGAAAGATATTGGAAAATCTAAATTTTATCTTGATCTACAAATTTAACATTTTTCAGATGAAGTTTTAGTTTATCAGTCTACGTATACATAAAAAGTCTTGAAACACTTTTATATAATAAGGCTTCGTTTGGATGATGAACTCATTTGAGATAAGTTCATTTTTAGAGTGCCTCCGACATCCAAATAGCACAAGTGACTTTTCAAAATGCAGTTGAAATGTGAAATTAGTGATTGGGTCCCACACTTATTCAGATTTCAACTTTTATTGTACCTATCTGACAACCCACGTCTAGCATTAATTGTGTTTCCTCATCTCATTTTTTTTTCTTGTTTTCCCTCAAGAAAGAAAAAGCTCTCCCCACTAGTATTTTTTTTTTTGGTACTCTCTCTCCGCTAGTTGGCTACAATTGCAGTCCTTTATTTGCTTTTTATATATATATATATATTCTTTTGCTTGCAGGGTTGGCGGCGGAAGTGGGAGCAAATTTGTCAGATGAAAATATTGTTTATAGGTGGGACCTAATTATTTTACAACTTTCCATAAATATATCTAAACTCATCTTAACATCTAAACACACATAAACTCATTTTAAGTAGACCCCACAAAACTCATTCAACCATTTCAACTCACTACTATTTGTAAAGAATTGAACTCGTCTCAACATCCAAATACAGCCTAAAGCTCACATTTTTTAGCACTCAAATGGTTTTTTGATTACTTGATGTAGAGAAAGACCATTTTCAACCTCGAAGGGAAGATGGAAAAATTATTGGTCCTAAAGTACCATACCTTAGTGTAATTTGTACTTTAATGTATTTTGTAAATTGTATAAGACCTGATATTACATTTTTAGTCAACTTACTAGCAAAATATAGTTTTGAACTAACTCAAAAGCATTAAAATGAGGTCAAACATGTTCTACATTACTCTCATGGTATGATTGACATGGTAATTCAGCATATAATTCAGTCATCCTAAATATATGTGTTCTTTTTGTATATCTTCTGTGTACTTGAACTACGCCTATTCTCTTCTATTAATAACATAAAAATCTTACCTATAAAAAAAACTAGGACTTACATAAGCAACCTATGTTTATGAGAAGGCATGTACAAAACACGTATGGTATAATCTGCCATGTCCACCATATTTCACTTCACTTCCTATGCTTCTTGCCTTGCACCTCTGTAGTTTTGGTAAAAGCACACTTAAGTGCAAGGTAGTAAGGCTGAAGCAATATACATTTCTAATAACGTGCTTCTGTAAGTTAAAAAAAAAACATATATATATAAATATATATCTTTTCAAGATCACAAAATGATGTAGGGTTTTTAATAAAGTATTTAATTAGTTATTAAGAAAAAGACCCAAAAATGTTGTGAACAAGTATGCTAAGTATTTAGTTGATATTGACAATAATTTACTTACTATGCTGCCATATGTTGTTATAGGTGATTATATGCGTTGAACCTGATATAATAGTCCAAGTTAGCTTTCTAAATGGATTGATATATGATTTCTTATTTAGCAACTTAGCATAGAAGTCAATATCTACAATTCTTAAGCTTTTTTATCATGGCCATTTTGGCATATTTTTATTCAATCTTGTACTTTGATTTGATATGGCTATCAAATATCATAGATGTGTATATTTAGTAAAGCTCAAAAGAATTATATAAAATATTATGTTTAAATCTTATGTAATTAATTGATTGTCATGTTTTGTTATACTCTAATTGATTGAGTTAGTGGTCTGAATATATTGCAGCCCCTCCCTTGGCCAATGACTACCACTACTCACCTCCAACCCTACATCACCACCACTTCACTGCAACCTTCCATAACATTTGTTGTACAGCTAGCATTCTGTCACGGGGCTTAAAAAGTGTCTTGCCACCCATTTGATGTAGTATATGATAAACCTACAATGAAGGCCTTGTTAGACTTCTACCAGCAGAGAATTCTTATTAATGAGATAACTCAATTGATGTTTTAAATCTATGAGTCATGATGGTTACTCTTTTCGATAGATGAGCCATCTGAATCTCTTCAATGATTTTTAAATGTGTCTACAGAGAAGGAGCTAGAGTCTTATGCGGGATATGTTAATTGGATTCTGGGGCAACCATCGCTTATTCGAAAATCATCCATTGCAAGGTTTCCAAGGTTAGAATTGATTTCTAAAGCAAAAAATAAAGTTTTGAAATATAGTACATTAGCTGGGGCAGCAAGCCTGCAAGAAGTAAAAATGGTATTGGAAATATTGTTCTCTATCCTTCATTGGAATGGAGAATCCAGCAACTTGCTCGAACTACAACAAACAGACTCCTTAGGCACCTTTTCAAAATTTGTTGTTTTATGGGCCTCCTGGCATTGATAAAACTTTAGTTGCAAGGCAGATAGCTCAGAAATCAGTATGCTCTCAAACTTGTGAATCTATTTCACTTCTATTTTATTACTTCTGCGTGACTTATGTGCCTATAGCTTGTTGGATATTTGTTTTCTTGGTGTTTCCATTAACCCTTGAGTCTTCTCATACAGGGTTTGGATTATGCCATGATGATAGGAGGAGATGTTGTGCCACCAGGTTCACCTGTTGTTAGGGGTGAATACGGTCGGTCTCGATGAGGTTTTGTGGACCAGACCGGATCTATTCGGTCCAGGGTTTTCTCACCCTAGACCAGACCGAATAGGCAAAATGATTGGTCTAGTCCCATTCGGTCCAGTTGATCTGACCCAATTATTTTTTTAAAAAAAAAAAAGAAAAAAAATTATTTAAAATACTAAATTAAAATTAAGTGAATTATTAATATAGATTATGTAACTAACTTAATAAAAAAATATTTTATATGGTCAATGATAATAAATTAGATGAAAATTACATTATTAACTTGTATAATTACTATATAATTAGTTAATTGATATTATACATTAGTTAATTGATAGAATATTAATTTGTTAATAACATATTTAAATTTTTATATTTATAATGGTTATAGGTTAGATGAAAATTACCTAATAAATTATACAATTATTATATAAATAATATATAAAAAAATAATATATATATTTTAATTCTGTATGATCCAGAGTGGGAAACCCCTAAACCGAGACTGAACCGAACCTACTTCAGTCCTCTATTTCTTGGACCAGAATCAAACTGGACCAACTTCAGTCTTGTCCGATCTTGACTGAATCGGTCGGTCCAGTTGGTTTCTCAAGTTTGGACTGATCGACTAACACCCCTACCGACTGTTACCAAAATTCATCAGATATATGATTGGGCTAAGAATGCAAATCAAGGTTTACTACTTTTTATTGACGAGGCTAATGCATTGTTATGTGAGTACATTTTTCCTTTCTTGTATTATTATTATTATTATTAAAAAATAATATTCTAATAATATTTTATTTAATTTTTAACTTTCATCTAAAACCATCCGATCTCATCTCACTATCTAAACGGGCCTAACTGTTACATTTCATTAAGCTATCATTGTTTATTATGCATTTGGTTGCTGGTATTCCGAGACTGTAGTTGGTGTAATACAGTGTGCATTATTTGGTTAGTTTTCTTGCAACTCTCTATAACAGCGCCTGAATATATCATCATCACCATTTATGTAACCTAATGTGTGAGAAGGTTTTAGCCCTGTGATTACTACATTTCTCTTATGTACAACCCATTAAAACTCAAGTATATTAATTAAAAATTGAAGTTTATCCTAGTTATGTTATCCAAGAAATATCTTTAATTGGCTTCTATTTTCATGATATTTATCTTAAATAATGATTTGATTATCCTGTAAGAATAGTATAAATGGTTTCCTGTTAAAAATTTATGCCCATTCAGCTATCCACATTGTACTACTGAAAGCCTGAAACCAAAACTGCCACTGCCTTTATTTGTACTGTTAATATTTATTGGGAATAAGTTATGTGCTTTAGTCTGGACAAATTTGTAAGCTTATGGATAAACCCCGTTAGTCATTCTTTTGCTTTGGTGGATTGGGGTTATGAGTTTCTTCTGGCTGCAAGTTTAGTAGTTATCCTTTTTAATCCATTGCAGGAGCAATAGTGCACATATGAGTGAAACTCAACGAACTGCTCTAAATGCATTGCTAATGTAGAACCCCATGGCAACCAATTGAAGCCTTTTTCTAGAAGAATTTAAGGAAGTAGATTTTTGAATAAACGCTAGTAAGGTAGCAGAATAACCACTAATAAGGCAGTAGATTTTTCCATTTATATGCTTACTTTTCTTTGCTAGTAATTTCTTTCATGTTTTATTTACTTTCCATTTGAGAAGTTGTGTCCTTAGAATTCTAGAAGTCTCTAGCATTATAAAAAATGATCAACACTGTAATGGAAGGGACATGTCGTAATTCATGATAAAGAAAGAAGAAGGTGGTGTTGAGCTGGAAGTTGAAGAAATCCTCTAGCTTTTTAATTGATTCCGCTATGTCATTTTGGTATTAGAGCCAAGTTGTACCTGGCATGATGTCGAGAGATGAGAATGAGAGCAGTCATTCCCATGGCAAAGAACGTGGAGTGCAAGCTCTTTGGGCGGTCATACACTTACAGAAATAACAAAACTAGCAACGGTTAGAAGGTCTTGAACGAATGCTTCATGAGATACAATGGACCATAACGAACATCCATGTTGACGGAAACAGAAATTAGTGGGTGAGATTGATCATGATCGTGGGTACATACCGTGACAAAGAAATCAAGCACATGATTAGTCATCTAGTGATGAAGAAATTGGTGGTATTGTTGGGGGTGATCAAGGTAATAGAAAGGGCCTAGATAACGCCAACAACTATCAAATCAAAATTGATTTGCCATGTTTCAATGGCCACTTACATATCGAGAGTTTTCTCAATTGGTTGTTGGAAGTAGAAAACTTTTTCGACTACATGCAGATTCCAAAAGTGCAACAAGTGCAGCTTGTGGCCTCTAAACTCAATGGAGGAGCATTAGCATGGTGGGAACAAATGCAAAGCAACCGAAGGAGGCAAGGCAAACAACCAGTGCGTGCATGGCCAAAAATAAAGCGACTAATTATAAGGAAAATGTTTCTTCCACTAGATCATGAACAGATTCTATACCAACAATATAAAAATTGTTGGCAGGGCACAAGGTCAATCAACGAATATACAAAGGAATTTTACTTCTTGAATTCTTAGAAAAATGTTTCAGAGACGGAAGGGCAGCAAGTGGCGAGATACATTGGATTGCAAATTGTCATACAAGACCAGGTCACACTCCACACCGTATGAACCCTTTTAGAAGTTGTAAGTCTAGTTATGAGGAATGAAGTGCAGTTAGCCCGACCACCACCACAAGCTTCCATACCCTTCACCAAAAGAACCGAACACCCTACAAAATAAAACTATCAACAACTACCCTTTACCAGTCGTTTACAAAGAAACACCACCAATAACCAATCTGTTAACCCCATGGCCATTTCAGCTCAAGGAAAAGGGAGTACTAGCTATAACCCCTACACCAAACCCAAGACAGGAAAATGTTTTAGGTGCAACCAACCTGGCCATCGCTCAAATGAGTGTCCTACTTGCCGATCCATCAATATTATAGAAGGAGAGGAAAGCAACCAGCAAGAAGAAGATAGCAAGACTGAGGATGAAGGAGAACTAGTCAAAGGGGATGAGGGTGAGTTTTTAATTGTGTGATTTAGCGACTACTTCTTACACCAAAAACAGAAGAGGGATAACACACAGAGGCATGCAATATTCAAAACATGTTGCACCAATAACCAGAAGTTTTGCAAATTAATAATCGATTGTGGTAGTTGTGAAAACATTGTATGATGTGAACACGACTTACAAGGGACGTGAGAATGTTTATACATTCTGGTGGCATGATCGCAAGATTGTGTTATTACTCATAGGAGACATAGGCTCAAATCCTATGGCTACTGAGGAGAAAAAGACTTTTCTTACAATCTCCAAAGACCAATTCATAAAAGATACAAAAGAGGCTAACGAGGTATTCACTTTGATTTTGAAGGGGGAAGTTGTTGTTGAATCCTCTGGAATACCTCAACAAGTGCAACAATTACTGACTGAATTTGAGGACCTCACCCCACTAGACTTACCCAGCGCTCTCCCACCAATGTGAGACATCCAGCACCATATAGATTTGGTCCCCGAAGCAAGCTTACTGAACCTTCCACACTATCACATGAGCCCTAAAGAGCATCATATTTTGCAGGGACAGGTTGAGGAACTCATTCGCAAGGGGTTAGTCAAGGAAAGCATGATCCCATGAGCAATACCCGTTTTACTAATGCCAAAGAAGGACAAGAGCTTAAGAATGTGCGTGGACAGTCATGCCATCAACAAGATCATGATGAAATATAGATTTCTCATTCCAAGATTAAATGACATGTTGGATATGCTTGCAAGATCTAAAAATTTTTCAAAGATTGATTTGTAGAGTGGGTATCATCAAATTAGAATATGATCCAGTGATGAGTGGAAAATGGCATTCAAAACCAAGGAAAGGCTATACAAATGGTTAGTGAAGCCATTTTGCCTCTCCGACACTCCAAGCACCTTCATGCACGTCATGCACCAAGTTTTCAAACCCTTCATCAGAAAGTTCATGGTTGTTTATTTTGATTACATTCTCCTCTACAACCAAGATGAACAAGAACACCTGCAGTAGTTGAAGGAAGTGTTATCAACATTGCATGCGAGTAAGTTGTACATTAATTTGAAGAAGTGCACCTTTCTAACCAAAATCTTGCTATTTCTTGGCTTTATGGTGAGTGCGGAAGGAATTCATGTGGATGAAGAAAAGTTCCGAGCCATTCGAGTGGCCATGACCCATAACCATAAACCAGGTCTGAAGTTTCCATGGGCTAGCTACCTTTTATCGTCGGCTCATTTGAAATTTTAGTGTCCTCGCTGCACCTTTCATGGCATGAATGAAGAAAGGGGCATTTTGTTGGGGGAGATGACCAAGATGCAAGTTTCGAAATAATTAAAGATAATCTGTCCACGACACCCGTACTGGCACTACCTAGCTTTGAGAAGCTTTTTGAAGTTGAATGCAATGCCTCAATAATTGGCATAGGTGTTGTTCTCTCACAAGAAGGTAGACCTATAGAATTTTTCAATAAGAAATTGAATGAAGCTCGACAAAAGTGGACTACCTATGAATTGGAATTTTATAACGTTATCCGATTTTTGCAACACTAGAAGCATTACTTAATTTAGTGTGAGTTTGTACTTTACACTGATCATCATGCTTTGAAGTTCATAAACACCCAGGGATGCCTAAACTAAATGCATGCACGATGGATCTCTTTCATGCAAAAGTTTACTTTAGTGCTCAAGCGTAAATTGGGTGATCCGTAAAATAAAGTGGCGGATGCTCTTAGTCGTCATGTGGCCCTACTGGTGATTTTGCAAACTGAAGTTGTTGGATTTGTATGTAGATGATAAAGATTTTGCCGAGGTGTGGAATAGGTGCCTTGCCAAGCAGCCAACTTCAGATTTCCTTACTCAAGAGGGCTATCGCTTCCGTGGTAACCAACTTTGTGTCCTTCAAACCTCCATTCGTGAACAAATTCTATGAGACTTGCATGGTGGGGGACTCAATGGCCATGTGGGGGTGAGATAAGACTATATCTCTCGTAGTTAAGCATTTTTATTGGCCCCAGCTGAAGTTTGATGTGGGAAAATTCGTGCAAAGATGTCCTGTGCGAAGTGAGCAAGGGCCAAGCACAAAACACAGGGCTGTACATTCCATTACCAGTGCCTGAAAATATTTGAGAGGACTTGAGCATGGATTTCATACTAGGACTACCTTATACTCAATGGGGTGCAGTCCCCAGGACAACCACTTCTGATCAAGATGTCAAGTTTCTTAGCCATTTTTGGATAACTCTATGGGAGAAGTTTGACACATCCCTCAAGTACGGTAGCACTTGCCATCCCCAGATCGATGACCAAATAGAGGTTACTAACTGCACACTAGGTAACTTGATTCAATGTATTTCATAGGATAAGCTGAAGAATGGGATGTCAAATTGCCGCAAGTGGAATTTGCTTTCAATGCCATATGCAATCTCGTTCCACAGGTAAAACACCATTTGAAATCATTTACACCAAGGCACCGAAGCACGCTTTAGACCCGGTTCCCCTTCCCAAGCTCCTTGGCCTTAGTGTAGCAACAAAGAAAATGGCCGAAATGATCCAACAAATCCACTCTCAAGTTCGTCAAAACTTGGAAACCACTAACACCAAGTATAAGGCCGCTGCAGACAAGCATTGAAGAGTTAAAATATTCAAGGAAGGAGACTTGGTGATGATCCATCTGTGTAAAATTCGTTTCCCTTTAGGTACTTTCAGTAAGTTGAAGAATAAGAAGTATGGTTTTTTTTGGATTGTCAAAAAAATTAACGATAACGCTTACATGGTCGACCTGCCAAAAGACTTGGCCATTTCTTCCACTTTCAACATAGGAGACCTCTTTGAATACCATCCACCTGATGAACCCTTGTATGATGATCATAGTTCAAGGACGAGTTCCACTTTAAGTGGGGGGAGAAGTACTGATGCAGGATATAACACGAGCCAACGTGGCAATCAATTAAAGCCTTTCTCTGGAAGAATTTAAGGAAGTAGATTTTTGAATAAGCGCCAATAAGGCAGCAGAACAACCACTAATAAGGCAGTAGATTTTCACATTTACATGCTTACTTTTCTTTGCCAGTAATTTCTTTCTTGTTTTATTTACTTTCCATTTGAGAAGTTGTTTCCTTAGAAGTCTACGACATTATGAAAAAGACCAACACTGTAATGGAAATGACATATGTTGTAATTCATAATAAAGAAAGAAATGAGGTGGTATTGGACTTGAAGTCGAAGGAATTGCTCTTCTGATTCGAAGATTAGTCTAGAGACATCGTGCTTGTTCTTGCCACAAACAAACCAGGTGATCTTGACAGTGCTGTTACTGATCGCATTGATGAAGTGATAAGAGTTTCCACTTCTTGGGGAGGAGGAACGTTTCAAACTGTTGAAGCTTTACTTGTACAAGTATCTTTGTGGTGAAGCTGATGGCATATCCATTTTTTCAAAATAAATTTACTAAATATAACCATAGAAGATGTATTAGATGATGTGATCAGAGATGCGGCTGGAGAAACAAAAGGATTCTCCAACCGTGAGATAGCAAAACTAATAGCTAGTGTCCAAGCAGTTGTTTATGGGCGGCGGGACTGCATGTTGGATACCCCGCTATTTATGGACATTGTTGATTACAAGATTGCAGAGAATCATCATTCAATGAAACTAGCAATTGAAGGTGGTCATCCAGTTTAGCTCAGGAACATACATCTCTAGACGTCAATTGCAGAGTAAAGAAACAAGGCATATTTTTCGAGAGTAATGTTAGAGGTAGTATACTTCAAAAACTTAGACAACAGCATTCCAAAGTTAAAATTAAAAAATAATTCAAACCAATTTTATTACATTCACATGAAGTTTCTAATATTATTGTAGGAAAAGTTGTAAGGTTAGCATTTTTCATTTTTTCAAAGCCACCTTGGAAAAAAAATTTGCTATGATTTTCATATGATAGTTTACATTCTTTCTAGGGTTAAATATTGAATTAGCCCATGTGGTTTAATTGAAATTAAATTACTTCATGTGCTTTTAAATTGGATTGTTTACGCTTTGAAGGAAAAAAAGGCTATTGGTTGGTTTTTGGGCCCTACCAAAGTGCTGGGCTTAATTTTCTACCCATAAAGTACTATAGTTCTATATGCATATATACGATTGGGGTGGCACCCTATACTTGAATGACAAGGGTACGAAGTGTGAGATCCTATATTGTTTGAGAATGAGAAGTTCTTATTTTTTATATTGGTTCTATTGTGACTCTAATCATATAATTAACTAGTCTTTTTTTGGATTATAGGCCTGTATGTGGCTTAAGCCTCCCTTGTAGTGTTATAAATGGTATCATAGCTATCCTAGCCATAAATGTGGAATTTGAGCCATGTTACCTTACGGACCTGACTAAGACATTGGAAATTTAAGGGTGAGAGATTGTAATAGCCCATACTAAGTGATTAGGAAAGGTGGTGTATGGATCCTATATATATTCATTGGGAATGAGAAATTTTTACTCTTTACAATAGTTCTAATGAGACTCCAATTATATTATTGATTAGCCCTTTTGGAGGATAGGTTTAGATGTGGCTTGTGTCTCCTTTGAGACGTTACACATTGTATCAGAGATAAGTTTTATATTTTGTAGACTTTAATATATGAGTTAATCAAATATGAGGTTTTAGATTATGCAAGACTTAAACAAATGATTTTAATGAGATTTATGATTTTGGATTTTGCAAACTTTAGGTTAAAGTACAATTTTATGTAGGAACGAGTTGAATTGGGAGTTGAAGTTTTTATAGTTATTTTTATACAAACATTTACACCAGTGCTTCTTGTATGAGTATTTTGTTCAAACGTTTAATTGAGTCTAAGTTTTTAGGATGTCGTCACATCGTCGTGTTCATAACCTTCCAGAACTAAATGGTTCTAATAATGATGGGGAAGTCGATTCTAATGCTTCCAAAGTAACCCGAGCAATGGCACAAGTGATGAAAGATATTGCGGAGAACCCCTCAGGTGGCAATCACAACAATAATGAGGAGGTTTGTACAATTGAGCAGCTCAGTCGGAGGCGCCCATCCTCGTTTGATGGAAGAGGCGATTCAATTGTGGTTGAGGAGTAGATCCAGTATATTGAGGAGATACTTCGAGTCTTTAAGTGCACAAATGAATAGAAGATAGCGTACTTTACCTTCAAGCTTACTGGTGAAGTTAAGCATTGGTGGATTGCAGAGAGAACTATTGGGATAGCTAATGTGGGAGGTGGGACAAGTCTCTTTTAGCTGGCCCCACTTTAAGCACATTTTTTTTAACACTTTTGTCTAAATTTTGTTAGAGATGCTAGAGTTAAAGAAATTGCCAATTTGGTTTAGGGAACCATGCTTGTGCATCAATATGCTGCCAGGTTTGTATAGTTTTCGCGCTTTGCTCAGTATTTGATACCAAACTAAGAAAAAAAGACTAGAAGTTTGAGGAGGGTTTGAATCATAGGATATACAAGCAAGTTGTGAACTTTCAGACACATAATTTCTTAGAGTTGGTTGAAAAGTCAACTGTATTTGAGTATAGTTTCAGAAGGAGTGCAGATCAGAGAAAGAGGTCTACATTGTAGGGGTCCCAATCTAGCAAGGACTAGTATGGAAAAAGAGTAAGGAAGGGAATTAGCTCATGCTAGAGGCTAGGCCAGGGCAATCAACAAAATTACCTCTATAAGTCGTGCAATCGAGTACACACGACTGGTAAATCAGGTCACTATATCAGAGATTGCCCATTACAACTCAATATTAGCAGAAACACCAACCCACCTCATGGGGCTAATCTAACAACATGGGTCAACAATCAGCATAATACAGTGCCAACTCGAGTTTATGCACTGACACAGATTTTGTGGACAACAACAACGTTATCACAAGTACACTTCCTAATGAGTTCTCCAAGAAAGCTACAATTTTACTGGACTCTAGGGCTACTCATAACTCTTTCATTTCAACTGATTATGCTATGTTTTGTACCATAAATCAAATTGGACTAATACGTATAATTATTTGGATTAGATTACGAAAAATCATCTATGATTTGAACCCTGCATCGATCCACATGATGACGAACTCAGATAATGCCAAATGGAGTACGTTTATAGACTTCCATCCATCAAAGAAATCAAAGGTATAAGTTAATAAAAAGAATATTTACCATTAATGCACTTGGATTTTTAAAATTTGTTTTAGTAATTTAAGGTCTAATTTGTTTTCAGAAAATGTCTCATTTCATATCATCTTATCTCAATTTTATCATTATATTTTTTTAAATTTCAATACAAAATAAAATAAATAATTTAACTTTTTCAAATTCATCTCATCTTATCTCATCTAATCATTATAACTTTTTTAAATTTTAATACAAAATAAAATAAATAATTTAACTTTTTTAAATTTTAAAATAAAAATAATATTAAAAAATATATTCTAATAATATTTTATTTTATTTTTTAAATTTTAATCCCATCTCATTTCTAAAAACAAACCAACAGAATATCTCGCTAATTTAAATAGCTAGCTTTTTCTCGGAATATGCATTTATTAAGTCCTTTTAAGTTCATCTGCCCTTTTATGCCTTAAATTCCACGTACGGATACTATTACGCTGCCTCTAGTACTCGTCACGTATCATCGAATTAATTAAGTAACCGATAATTAAACTAACTTTTTTTGTGGTCTCCTTCAATCATTTACATGTTAGTATTAGGATGCGTGTGTGAATAGTAATGATTTTTTTTTTAAATAATAATGAAATACTAAGAATGTTTAATTAAAAACATTATAAAAAAAATGAGTATTTATAATCATTATTTTGTGACGAAAATAACTATTTACGATAAAAATAAACTCATTTTAATTAAAAATAATCATTTTGCTAGATATAACTGGTTGCAAAAGATCATTTTTATTGTAGTAGAATAATTATGTTTTTAAACACAACTTAAGGATCTCAATTCGAGTCATTTGACTCACTGTAATATACACAAATGCTAATGTTAAAGGGTCCTTATAAAATGATATTGATGTTCTTTTCTAGCTCAATCGTTTAATTGGGGTACAATTAATAAATTCATTTAGTCTTCCTTTTCTTTTTGTATAGTTGCTCCATTATTTTGTCTTCCTTGGCTTGTGCTAAATATTAGATAAATACGATATGCACGGTACAATTATTTTTACAACTCTGTTTCAAATAAATGACATGCATGTTTATAAAATAATGATACTCCTATAACTATTTTATGTATTTTATAATATAAAAATTATCTCTATTTTAAAATAGAGTAGCAAAAATGTTTTTAAGAAGAGTTGTATATCCTCAAATATTATAGAATAACATTGGTTTGTGTCATACTACCAGTACAATCAAGTCCACACCTACCAGGACAAAATTTGTAGTCAAGATTTGAGGTAATACAGAAAGTATTTTCTTTCTTTTTTTTTTCTGGTTTCAAAAAAAAAAAAAAAAATCCACACCTACCATGGTATACTGTCAAATAATAGAATATTGTATCGGCAACGGCCTACTTTATCGACACTTATGTTTCTATAACAGCTAATTCTCTCTTAGCAACTCCATTCTTTTATAGTATTTAATGGTTTGACACTATATACATACATAGTATGAAGGCATTTTAATCCAAGTCATAAGTCAGTCTACTTCCTTTATGACTCAAATTTATGACCTGCGGTCCCTAGCTTGATAGCAATTCTTAAAAACCTAACCATTAATTTCTAAGATTGTTAGATACTATTTTGGTTAAATCTTTAATCTTAATTACGATCATAACATCCACGTAATGATTTCCTCTAATAAATCTTCCCCCTTTATTGGTTCTAAGTGTTTCAAAAAGCTCTTGAAGTTGATATATATATATATTTATATAGATTCATACCAAAGACACGAGTTTGGAGTACCCTTTCCAATTCTGTAGTGCTAGTAATATTCTTATAAATTCCTCTCTCAGTCTCCCGATTTCTCTCATGATTTATGTGTATGCATGCCGGTATATAGGATGTAAATAAGTCAGAGTTCAAATGAGCAGTGTGATTAATAAGCTTTGCTCGTTTAATTTTTATCACTATATATAAGTTACATTTTATTTTCAGAAACACCTCATTTATTTTTTAAAAGGAGTTCAAACGTGTTCAGATCAGTACGTACTTACTTAAGTTTAATAAAATAGATTATTTATTATATATTATTTACATCATATCTTATAACTTTTAAATAACATATATACATATATCAATACAGGTATATTCATGATAATGGTTGGAAAGCATGCAATATTTTTATTATATGATGAACATGATCGATGTTTTGTTTTTTTGAAAAGGCTTGTCAAATTCATGTGAAAAAACTAGGTTGGACGCGACTTTAATAACTCCAAGGCAGGAATTTGTATCCCTAATCTAGCTATATATATATATATATATAGGTAACTTATATTGTACACCAATGTATTAATTCTCTGGTGTGGCTAGCTCGGTCAAACAAAAATTGATGACCGTACGTATGAACCTTCTCTGATAATTGGCAGAGATAGATCAAAGCCATAGGTGATGTTCTTTCTGTCTCCACGTGCAACAACAGCAACCGTACGTGACAAAAAAAACTTTATCTTTTATTGTTGACACTGAACCTTAACCCACAAGGTCATGTTGGACCTTCTTGTTGATCATCATCTCAACGCATGAAAGGTACCGAAGGAGAAGACTCCTGGAATTTGTCTGTTTAATTTTTATATTTATCAGTACTACTGGCCATTGGCCAAATATCCCGATCGAGATCAATATCACCCCTTCAGTAATGTTTGATTCCCGAGAAAAATAGAAAGACATGCAACAGTATCGTAGGGTTTCATGGAAGCAAAGCTTTCATAAGTGAAGAGTCCAAAAAGGAAATGCAATTGTAAAATATAATGATCTGGAACTTCACGGTGATCAAAATCTATAAACATCAGGAGCATAAATTGACCTTCTTGTTCATCAACAACAACAAAAGCGGTATTATTTTTTCTTTTTCATAACCCTTTATTTTCCCCAGGGAACAGTACTTGAGCAGTTGAGCTATCTGGTTTTGGCAAAGAGAAGAGGCCAGCGAGGCTGAGATTTATTATGACCACCCAGAATCACCATTAATTAGAAAAGGTTACAGATTATTAATTAAGATTTATAGCATCAATGAGATATACACCAAAGAGAAAAAAAAATTAAATAATAAAGTGAGTGGGTAATCAATCTATTATCCTACATCCTGTATATATAATTGCGCACATGAATATATATATAGGGAGAGGCATTAATTTTCCTTAGATTTGCTTTTCTTCATGGCTTGTTTGTTGTTGTGCATCCATACCTTGAAAACTTGCCTCTTTACACCTACTTCTGAACAGAACTGCTGGACTTGTTGCTCATCATGCTTCTGGATTTTCCACTCCAACTTCTCAGCAAATTCCATCATCTTGTCTTTCTGATCCTGAGTAAATTTCGTCCGAAACCTCTTCCTGGATTGCTGCGCTGGTGCTGAAGTTTGCACACCAACAATATTATTAGACCGAAACATATTGAGATCTTCGCTTGAAGACTCGGCCGGCACTCTACCACCGCCTCCAAAGGCCATCATCATCGGCAAAGTAGCTCCGACCATCGGATTCGTAGATGGAACATGTGGGAATTTGTGGTACTGATGATGATGATAAACATGAGGCAACGAGGGAGGAAGCTGAGGATGATGTTGAGGCGGCCGTACTATTTCTGATCTTTTGCCATTGTTTATGTTGGGGTTCGTGTAGTAAATACTATTAGAAACATATTGAGAATCACCCTCCACCTCTTTCCGGTGAAAATTCCGGTGGCATTCACAAGCTGCACACTTTAAAGCCTCCGGCGTGCCTTCCTCTCCGGCGCTTGACATGAATTCTCCGCAGCCATCCACAACGTGGCCGCCCGTGCTGGCCGCATGATTCTTCAAACACTCTCTATATCGAACCTTCGGTGAATTAGGTGAAGCCCTAATGGCAGTGGAGGTAGTGGTTCGTGGGGATTTTATTGTTCCGGAGGATGGAAGAGCTGGAACTGGATCTAGATTTGGGTCTGGAACTCTTCTGGGTTTGTGTGTATCTTGTTCATGTGGATGTGGATCGGGCTGTTGATCAAGATAAAGCCGAGGATGTTCTAGGGTTTGAGGCGGGTTGACGATTGTGTTGCCATGTACTGGAGGATCCCTTCTTCTTTCTCCCTCAGTTGAAGCTAAAATTGGAGAAGACAGCTTGGTTGACTCTGTGTGGGATGGATTATAGCTCAAAGTGCTTGGCATCCTTACTTCCTCATCTAGGCCACCTCTGATCAGTTCCATTAAATCTGGTTTTTGGTGTAAACCCTCGATCTACGCCTGGATAATTCGGTACTCTCGATCCCTTTCTGTTTTAAGAATAACGAATGAATCTCAAAACATCTTGGCTTCCTTAATGATTTCTGTTAGTTATGAGTGATCTTCCTGTGTTTTTGTCGACCCTAATTCATCCCCATCCAATCCGTAGGCATGGAACAATAGTACTAATTAATCAAACGGATCATCACTGCCAAAACCAAGATTATTCCTTTTCTTTCTTACTCTGATCACGACATTTTGGGTGCTAAACCCACTATCTTAACACTAATTTCAACCCTATTTCCAAAGACGTAAGCAAGTGATTGAGCAGTAAATTGACCGATGGAATAGATGGGTTTTAAGAGAGAGAGAATCCAGGAGAAATTAACCAAGAAACGAAGTCAAAAATAGAGGAAGAAAATCTATTGATCAGATGAAACCCAGATGGGCCCCCTAGCAACAAGAGCTAAAATAGAACTTACCCTGAAAAAGTTAGACTGTAGATCAATAAGAGAAAACAAACTGTAGTTGCATCAGATAGCAGTAGCATATACCCAGGAAGCAAATATAAGAGATCAAAGCTGTCTCAGACATTTGATTAAGAAAGATCAGATCTTCAATATTGTTAATCTTAAATTACCACAAAATGTAAAAGCGTGAGACATTTGTGTTTCAAGCAAAAAACAAAGAAAAAAGAAAGAAAGAAGGAGAAGGAGAAGAAGATTTGTGTTTCCTACCGCCCATCCAATATATTAAAGGATCATGCAGCAGGAAACTCTGCACTCAAA
The DNA here is from genome assembly GCA_003123785.1 of Pterocarya stenoptera. Lineage (NCBI taxonomy): Eukaryota > Viridiplantae > Streptophyta > Magnoliopsida > Fagales > Juglandaceae > Pterocarya > Pterocarya stenoptera. Next base: position 28,448 of record QEOT01005533.1, read on the forward strand.
CCGAGTTATGACTACACCCAGACCGTACTATTCTTGCAGAACAACCGACAAGGGCATGTTAGTCCCTCTCCCACACAGCCTGCACCCTCTTGTCCAGCTCCTAATAATTCCCATTTCCCAGCTTCGCTTCGGACCCTTCCCTTCTCCTCTGTGGGGCTCTCTCTGAAACCCTTAAACAACCCCAAATGAATGTTTGTTTTATGCGGAAGAGTACAGCTAGCATTAGAGAGAGAGAGAGAGAGAGAGAGAGAGAGAGGTGTCTGTTAGTGGACGTACGTAGTCCTGCAGATTGCTTTGCCTGGAATGATGAAATCTTCCTGCAATCTGATCGAAAGCCTAGATTAACGGCTTCTTTTAGAAAACACAAACCCAATTAGAGAGCCACTCAAAGAAGGGCGTAAGCATGACGAATAATCAGAGAGGGAGAGGGGTTCTTGACATCTTGTGTATATTGTGCTTGACACGGTGAGATCGGGAAAGACTTTTTTGTTGCTGTCTTAAAATCTTTCGGCAACTGAGGGCCTCAGGCATCTAAAGTGATAGCGAATGCTGGTCCACTGTACAGCACTGGTCAAGTCTAGTGTATGTCAGATTCTCTCTCTCTCTCTGAGTGTTTCTTTCTCCTCTCTCTTCAAGGGTTTATGCCACGACCTGCAATTTCTGCAACTCCACTATTTTCCTAGTGCTATTCTGAATAATGGTTGACGTACAAGCGCCCGGGCCCACGAGGTCCAACGTTAGCCCATCTAATTTTAGAGTCAGCACATAAGGGTAGATGGACTGTAGGCCCAGCCCATTTGGCCCAATCAAGTGCCCCCTAAAGGCACCGAGGATGCATCGGGAGTTGTTTTATTTACAAGCGTGAATATTGAATAATAATCTATCCGTTGGTATGATAGGGAGCTGACCTGAATCTGACTTATTCTCGCTGCCGACACTCACAAAAATTTATTTCTTTTCCAGCAATATTACATTAAAACTATGGAAAAAAAAAAAAACAGAATAGATAAAGTTATGGATGGCGCATTCTTTTTATAAGAAAATAGAATTTATTATTAAAAATTAATTTTTATTCATATTATTCATATATTTACTAAATTTGTTTTTTAAAAAAAATGTGCTGCACTTGTACACTAATCTGTAACTACAAATATAAAATTCAAAATACCATATTAAAATAAAATAATATTTAATAACTTTCATGTTTTGTATCTTTTCACTTTTATAGAAACTTATTTTTTTGGGGGGTGGGGGGCCTTTCACGAGACTGCAAAAGTCTTCAGAATCAGGAAAAACTTTTAGCTGTTGGGTCATTTTGGACATGATCATCACTTTAAGCACAGCAATCTTTGATTCCTTTGTTCTATATGCGCGATTGCGCGGTCCACAAGAGATTTCATAGGAATCCTTGAAACTTTTTCGCTGTATGGATGTTTCAAGATTAAAATAAGAAGAGATGGGATAGGAATGAAATGAGATAGTTTTAGATGTACGGTCTCTGTATAGTGAGATAAGAAGAGATAGTTTTAGATAAAAGTTAAAAATTGAATAAAATATTGTTAGAATATTATTTTTTAATATTATTATTGTTTTGGAATTTGAAAAAGTTGAATTTTTTATTATATTTTGTGTAAAATTTAAAAAAAATTGTAATGATGAGATGAAATGAAATGAAACCGTTTCGAACTTGTTGTATCCAAACGGGGCAATAATTCATATTCGATGGAACCCACTTGATCTTAAAAAAAAGAGATTAGCATATATGTATTATCATATTCGATTGAACCCACTTGATCTTGAGTTCCTAGCTATATTACCGGATTAGGGTTTTTTATAATTTATACAGAAATAGATATTATATATATATATATATATGCATCCAACAGTATTTTATATTTTAGACTATGCTACTTACCGTCAATATTAAATAGGAAAATGCTAAGAGGACCGATGGTTTTGTACCCAAGATCGGTGCAACAATTCAGTCGTTGTAGAATGATCCTATTAAATAATCTTTTCTTTTGCCCTAGTAAAGGAGTATTCATCATCTGAATATGCAGTGCAATGCCTGTAACCCTATTATTATTATTATTATTATTATTATAATTTTGGGCCAATACTTGTTAATTAATATTAATGTATGAACTAAGCATGCACCTTACGAAGCATGAGTATTAATATTGAAAATTATATAAGAAAAAGGGGGGCGACACTAAATTGCTGGAAAAAGCCTAAAAATTGCCACAAATAAGTATCTTTAGGAAAATTTTTGTCTCACTTGGCTGCCGCTAAAGTTCCTAAAAAACTTTTTTTGTGGAGATTTTTAACTGTTTTCATAAATAATTGCTTATTTGCGGTGATATTTGTTGCAAGAATAAGTGCTAAATAAAGTCGAAAAAAGTGTGCCAAACTATGGTAAAAATCATGAAAAAATTTCAGGCAATTTATTTATGCAGGAAAAGATTATTAACAGCGCTTTTTATTGTGGGAAATAGATATTTGCGACGGAGATAAGTCGCAGGAAAATGTCATTTAAAAATTAAAAAAAAAATTGTAAGAGAATATATGTACAACTCTCTCATTAATCCAAATACAACCCCCAAACCACAAAATCAGTTGTATGTACTTGTACTTGTGCATTTAGAATGTAGATACCTATAAACATGCACTAGTGCTAAACATGCAATGAGTTGTATGTACTTATAGTTGGCAAATAAACATGCAACTAAGTCAGCTAACATGTTCATCAATACAAGCATATAAATTACTAGTGTATGCAAGAAAGGGATTGGTTGGCAGGCAACAAAAGATCAAAAAGCTCCCTAATACATCAGACGCCTCAAATGTTTCTGATGTTTCAAACTCACTGTTGAAAGTGAAATTAAAGAGGTGAGAAAATATGTATAGGATTACGAAATAGACACAACAGTTAAATAATGACCAGCCCATAGAGTGTTTTAGACATCCCATGCATGTATTGATGGTAATGAGGATGGGTCAACAGGCCAGAACTAGTTATATATAGAGCAAAAACTAGTTTTAGAGACCTTGATTACTCAAGAGGTAACTATTTTTCTCTTGCATAGTATTTAGGAAGTAACATTCCTAAAGCATAAAAGACTAATGTTAGTAAGTCTGGCATAGAAAAGCAGAAAAGACAGGATAGTACAGGTTTTTTCATGAATTAAATGCATTTCACATGTTACTAGACTCGGTTAAACTAAAAGAAATGACAAAATCAATTTTAACGACCAAATACAGGAACCGTAGAGATAAGTTTTCCCAATACTTTTACTATCTAAAGCAGTCAAGTTTTATAGAATGAACAAATACTTGTTCTCAAGCATCAATAAATCAAGATTGGCTTATGGCCCACTCACTTGGGCTAACAGGCATTGCAATTGCTCAATTGTTGAAAAGTTTTGAACTGATCTTTAGAGTGAATTGACATATATGGAAGTCTTTCCTTCAATAGTGATTTGGCAGTGTCAAGATTGTTGAAAAAGAGCTCATATAGACCCATTTCAAAAACCAGCATCACAATCCCAAAAAGATAGACATGATCTACAAGTGCAATGTAGTAGTAATTAGTGACTTTAGTGCACTAATAGAGAACAAGGGCAAATGGCCTATCATGAGGGGATTTATGGAGATCAAATCCCCATAACCCAAACCCTCCTTGTCAACAAGTTCCAGTGAAAGGTCAATAATTTTACAAGTTCCATCTATTTAACACCCTAAGCTTCTCTTTCACGAAACCAACAAAGAAATCACGAAGTTACAAGCTATAGCAAACTTCTCCTTATGTTAAACTACAGCTAAGAAAGTTCAGAAAAAACAGAACTTGACAAAACTTCTTTATTCTACAATTCTAATAAAGATCAGATTAATAAAGATTAGATTAGGTCACGTTTGGATACAAAAACAGTTTCATCTCATCTCATATCATCATTACAACTTTTTCAAATTTTCACACAAAATATAATAAAAATTCAACTTTTTCAAATCTCAAAACAAAATTAATATTAAAAAAATTAATATTCTAACAATATTTTATTCAACTTTCATTTAAAATCATCTCATCTCACTATCCAAACAAGGGCTTAAACTCTTCCTGAAATCATGCATAATTAGCTTCTTTTAAAAAAAAAAAAAATGCATAATTAGCTTTTCCCATAACCTTTTCTGCAAAGCAGAAAAAAGTCCTATAGGAATCCTACGTAACACGATATATATATATACCTCTATATGACAAACCTGTGTTGCTTCATTCTTCTTAGGATGTTCATCCATCTTTAATTGGTAAGTTAGGCATACACAAGTATTGAATTTGCAACTTTATTACCATCATGTCTCATTTTATTAATAAGTAAAACAATTTTGAAGCAGCCTAGATTTGTCACATAAAGGTTAACAAGTAAAGGCGCCACATTTGATTAAAAAGCACAATTCTTGACATAAAACATTAGAAAATGAATGGCAAGAAAAACATATAACGCTTTAAAAAGGCATCAAACTAATGAAAGTAATGATTAAAAAATATCATATGAATGGATTAAGTGTTAAACTTGTTGTACTAAATTATTGAAAAACTAGAGGACCAATCCTGATGAAGAGACAAACTATTTACAATTCTTGACAACACAAACTACTTCATCCCACTCAATTACCATCATAAACTCATAACATCCAAGCATCCTAGCAACACTTTGTCACGGGTGCTTGGGGGCTAGTCCTTGAAGAGGAGGAAAGGCTATGGGTGAGTAAGAAGGGTTGAAGGTTATGCTGCGTGAGGAGGAATGGAGGGTAGCATGAAGAAGTAGCATAACGGTTTTAACTGAAGGATTGATGGGAGTAACGGATGTAACTACTTTTAGAAATAAGAGGGAAGTCTGGTGTTTTAGTCATACGGTGTGTTTTGTAATATTAGATTGCAGTGTCGTTTTGTTTGTAAGAGTTGTGTGTCTTGGCTTTAAGTGATGAGTATTGTTGTTAGGAGTCATAAGCTACGTTTTACGTTTCACTCATGGTCGTTTTGAGTCATCTTCATGCTCTGCGTGTATAAAAGAAAGTGCAGCTCCTGTGTAAGACCTCATTGATTGATCATTGAAGTT
>QEOT01005533.1:40018-55538 GCA_003123785.1 Pterocarya stenoptera
ATACTTTTGCATGTCAAGTTTTGTAATATTACAAGATGTTAGATCATTGTTATTATATATTTTGTAAACTCACAAAGTAACGTAGATTCATTTAATTTGTTAAATTTATTTTACGATAAAAATAATTTTATAATATGATATAACATATCAAATCAAGTCATTTTATAGATTTATTTTTATAGTTAAAATATATCTATCTATATCAATAAATTTACATTTTAGACTTTATCCTTATTTAAATATGTTACGATTTCAGTTTTGATATATTGTCTCAGGGAGATCAGGCACGAAACTAATATATATATATATATATTTATATAAAAGATGGTTTTATTTTCTTGTCCATTGAAATTTATCGCCATGTTCAAGTGATTTTTGTAGCAACCAAAGCTGGCATAGAACTCGCGCGACACTTGTTGGCCTAGTGGCTGCCAGCGCATTTTGATGTTGTGAAAAGCCGAAGGAGGATAATAGTACTCATCAAAGAAACAGTATGATCGATGTGGGAATGAGATTAGAGTCGTGCTACACGTGCAGCCGGGCAAATTCTAGGTCAAAAATTTTTTTTTTAAATATATATTTTTTTTATAACTTAATCACTAAGGGAAAGAAAAAAAAAAAAGTATGGTAGACACTCTTGGGACCCAAGCATTTATCATAAGATTATACATGGTTAAAGTTAAACAGGATCAATCGGTGCGAAGAAAACGAGGAGGAAAGTACCGTGATTAGGGTTAATATATTTTGAGAAATGATTTGTATAAGTTTCAAATGAACAAGCCGCATACAAATCTTTGTAAAATAGTGGATCCTACCTAAAAAAAAATGTAAAAAACTATTATTTATTAATAAAACCTATTTTTTAACAAAAAAATTATATGAAAAGTTGTCTATTTAAAATTTGTACTTAACATTACTTATCTACTTACAAGTTTGTCTTCCATCTCTTTGCCCAACAAGCTTCATTTTTATATAAAAAGGTGCCGAGTTAATGGTGAAAGACTCGTGAGGAGATTATGACCTAATGCTGATCATAACTTCCCAACACACACACACACACGAGGTTTTTAGGTAACAGTGGTCGTCTCTCGTTCTCATCTCCTGCGCTATATATAACCTAGAAGATCTAAAGAGCTAGCTTAATTTGTTCCACCGTGGGAGCAAGTTGATGCATGGCATGCAGTGGGATGTCCGATCTGATCGGTACATGATATATGTGCTACTGCTATATATATGTGTGTGTTGTCGGCCTGATCAGGAAGAAGAGTATTCCTACATGCATGCATCATTTATTCCTTAATTAGGTTGCTGGGTCGATCATCGAGTCCTCTCGATCGGCATTTGATTGATTGCCCATGCACATGACCGCTTGGGGAACAAAGACATTGCCGTTTCTTGAGGTCGGATTAGGAGCTTAGTGCACTCTCAATGCTTTTGTATTATATAAAAAATGTAAATTATTTGAAGAATTGTTCTAAAAAAAAATTCATCGGATTATGTAAAAATAATTGTAAAATATAATTATTGATATTTCATTTGCTCACTCATTTTCTTTTATTTTAATTTTTATCATGTAAGCAAATTCTTTTAATTGTTCATCATTTAAAACACATATATTTCATTTTCTTCTAAAAAATATCTTGGAAATATTTTAAAACCAATTTTTTCATATTTTGATTTTATTTTTAATTTTTATTTGACTTATATATTTTTGTTTTCCGTGTATAGGACTGAATTATTTTACATTGTATATAAAAAATATATTTGGATATTGTAAATTTATTGGTAGAAATGAGATATTTAAAAATACTATTTAACTAATATAGAGAAAAGATAAATAAGTTGATGGATGATATATTGTAAAAGTCAATATATAAAAAAAAAAATTGGTGATATATTTTAAGGGATATGATAAAAAAATTCATTAGGAGTGCTCTAATCTGCATGTCTTCTTTTTCTGTATATATATATATATATATATGCATGTATGGATGACATTGTGTTTTGTTTGTTTTTGTAGTCATGATCCACCATGTCAAGGGTGGAAATAGAAATTTATATTTGGAGGAGCGTTTCTCATAATTAAGATGTTTAGCCATGCAGATCAGCGCACTTTTTCAACTTTGGAATTTTTTTTAGATGAAACCTACAAATTAATTAGCTCTCGACTTCCCCATTTAAGAAAAGTAAGCAGAAGAAATTAAAAATAAATAAATAAAAACCAAATGAGGTGCTCCTAAAATATTATACAAAACGAGCTATTATAAATTATAATCTTAGAGAATACTATTGTCATATTAATTTTTTGTTGTCAGATTTCGCTTGCTTATAAATTCTTATCTATATTTTTTTAATTGTAAACGTAAAAACATTTTAAAATCATCTAATTATCGTTCAAGTCATTAATTAATAATTAGGCAATCTATATATTTTTAGAGTAATGTTACGTATAGTCGTGGAGTGCGCAAGCGCCGCGCAGTCGTTTTGAAAAAGACTGAGGTCCACTGTTAAAAATAAATAAATTTCATGTAGGTCCCGTGTTTATTCACTTTTTTCAAAATGATTGTACGATACTTACGTATTGACGACTGCAATTACCATTTTTCTATTTTTTAAGATCAAACCGTTCTAAAGATTTTTTCTTTCTTTGTTTCTTAAATTTAAATCCTATTTTCAAACAACGTGGGTTCTTTGAGATCATTCCAAGCTCCTTAATTATGGATAAAATCATAAAACCATTGTTAACGCCCAAAAACGGCACAGTCCGGAAGGAAAGAAAGATCCATTCTCGGAACGCACTGAGTGGGCTGGGCCTCAATCGGTGTTGTTTGGAGCCTCCAGCAATAGTTTGGTGTGGCTCATGTATGGTGTTGATGTGTACATCCATGGCGATGAACATTATTTAAATGCAGAGAAAATAAGAATAAATGAACATACAGATTTACGTGGTTCGGTACTGGGGCTATGTCTACAGAGATTTGGAGATGAGAAATTTTCCTATATTATGCTTGTTTACTGAATCTCATAGCCTCTCGGTTTTTACTATACAATGGGAGCTAGAGATTTGCTTGCTAGAAAATATGTTCTCTCCAAAACTCTTTGTCTAGAGGTTGAAGAAGCAGTCGAAGAAGAAGCCTGCCCAAAAATCCCTCCAAGCGTTCTAAAGAAAAAGTCGAAAGAAAGAAGGAAATCCTCAAACCGTAGGCATCCTATCCCTTTTATCTGACCCTCTTTATGCGTGTGCCTCAGTAGTGGTGAGAAATGTCTGCTTTACGTGTCTGGTCATCTCTCTCTTTCCTACTTAATTTCTTCTAATACCTCTTTGCCTCCTGACACTCTCACCCCCTTATCCCCTTTTCTCCTATCTTCCTTTGTCTTCTAGTGATGCCCCTTTGATGGGCTGGACATTAAAAATCATCTCGGGCCTAGTGTATTTTACCCCCTCACAACCATGTTCATCATGAAAATCGTACTAGTGTTTTCAGGTGAAGCTTATCTAAGTTAAAAGAAGTAATTCTATATATGGATTGCACATACAAAATGACGAACTTAGTTTGAATTTAATTAATCTTATTTGATGAGGAACAATACTAGACATGTAAATTACAATTTGTGTTTTGTTCGCTCACATAATTTAATGGTTCCTCAAATATATTAAATCGTTTAAAATATTATCATATTAATATATATGACTAAGATGATAAAATCAGAAATAATATTGGTAAAAATTAGATCGAAGATAATGGCGAGAGAATAGACAGCATCACATGATGATTAACGATATTGTCTGAAGTCTGTAATCTGTTAATTCTTTAGAGTAATGATTTATAAGTACCTTCAAGACATATGTACATGAGTTTCTTACCAAGTAATAATTTATTGCTGTCTAGTACTTGTCATGTCTACCGTCGTTTGTCCTTTCCCTGGCTACGTGGGAACAAATCATAGCACGTTTTCTTTGTGGCTAAATAAAGATCATATTCGTCTATGTTACATACTATATTAGAGTGTTCAAACTCTTTGTTTTTCTTTTTTTTTTCTAAAGTAAGGTTGTTGATTAAAAAAAAATTTTTTTTATAGAGCAATGCTACACGACTTCCCAACCTCCTCATACCATATTTTTATAAATTTTTTAATTTTTTAATATATTTTTTTTAAAGAATTTTGAATTTATTTTTTAAAATTAATTCAATTCTTCTATTTATTATTTATATATTAAATATTTAATAAAAAATAATAATAATAATTAAAAAATATATATGATATATAGAAATTATGTATAGTATAAAGTTGTGTAGATTTTTTCTATCGCTAATATATATCTGGGTAATTACTGTTCGGTGAAAGTACGCTTTTTAACTTTGGGTCTCTCTCCATCTCTATCTCGGAATCCATGTTAAGCACGAGAGGAAAAGTCTTCAAACGTAGCCCTATATTGGGCAACCTGGGCCGACTTAGCCCATATAAGAGTCTTGACTAAAGTATATTTGGAATGTGGATGCATGGCTAGGACCAAAACGTACACCGACTACCACGCGGCCATTTAGCCTATCTAGGAAAGCCCTAGCCCAAAAGAGTGCTTTGGCCCGAATACTTTTTTTTTTCTGTAAATATACTATGTTTGGATATTGAGATGAATTTAATTAAGTTGTAAATAATAATATTTTGTAGATCTCATTGAGATAAGTTTAATTTTTTTAGGTTGAAATGAGTTTAACTTTCTAATAGAAAGTTGAAAAAGTAGTGAGTCCTATCAATAATTATTTTGAGACGAGTCGAGTTTGGTTCATCAACAACCAAACACAACCTTACTGCAGCTTCAGAAAATGACACATGAAATACGCTCAAAAAAAAAAAAAACAGAGTAGGAAATACAGTAGGTCATGTACACTTGACAGGAGATTTATAAAAGGTCTTGAATTTGTATACATCTTGATCAGCTGCTGTACAATATGTCGAGTGTTTCGCTGAGCCTTATCCTTATCTGTTGGTTTCTGTTTGAATGTTACCCTTAGCTCGAGATGATGATTACTTGTCCGAATTATATGTACGTTCAGATAGTCGGCGGAGGCTGCATGCACAAACCAATTAGGAAGATCAGGTCTTATCTACTCCAGCTGGTGAGTCATATATATTTCGATGAATGAAGACTATCTTTCTTCAATTATTGCTTCATAAATTTGTGAAGAAGTGTATCGTTTGATTCCTTTAGATAGTAAAAATCGAAATAAAAGGAAATGAGAGGATAAATGAAATATAAATAATTAAAAATTATTTACAGGATAAACAGTACTCGCTACATGTAGCTGGTTTAACGTGGTTGAATGTAAAATAGAGGGGTTTTATATGATCCTTCATTGGATTTAAATTTTTGACAAAAATTTATATATTTAGTTTTTAGATGTATTTATAAGAAGTTTTTTAGATTCCGAAAGCCTGAATTTAGCAAGATTTTATCCCACCATGTTTATATGCCACATATTGTCGATGAACCTTTAAATCAATTTTTTTTTTAAACAATAAATTCAAGAATTAATGAGTAATATCAAAGTGAAAGTAGAATAAGAGTGAAAATGATCCATGAGTTTATCAGTAGGCACTAAGTCTTAGGGTTGAATCCTGCAACAGGAAGCACTCAAAATTATTGGTGACCTATTGGCTCATGGACCATTGATGTCCTTGTGGGGTTGGAGTTAGGCTATGGCTCAAGTCCAACTTGTAAAAAGTGCTTGTAGTTCTCACCGTTTAGGCCCCTCCTGTGTGGCTCTTCAATGGGTTGGATGCTACTATGGTGTTCTGATGGGGAAATCATCTCTCTTCTTCCCTTCCAACCTTTTTCGTTGAGGAAAAAATAAAAAAAAAGTGAAAAGGTTGACTAATCATTCTAGTGAGGGCCTGAAGTTTGTTGCTCAGAAAAGTAAAATCGGTGGGCTTTGACTCTGGTTAGGCTGCTGAGGGCCCATGTTCTCGTGTCCACTGTCCTCTAAACTGCTTTAGACCGAAGTCGGGACAAATCAAACAAATACAAAATATTAAAATGCCCTTGTACTTTATAACCAACCTCATTAATTATATTATAATTCGTCCAACTGTTGGTACTAATTCTGCAATAATTTTATTTTTATATTTCTGTATAAACCGATTCATCTTATAATAATATAATTAAAAATAATAGAATATTATAAATGTAAGTATTGTTGAGCATCATGCATGCATACAGGTAAGACTTATTAATAATTGAAAAATGATATTTATAGTCATATAGTACGCAAGCACCACACATTCTTTTTAGAAAAATGTAAATAATTACGAAATTTAATAAAAAAATTAATGTTTTAATAATAGACCTCACTCTTTTTTAAAATGAATACGTAGCGCTTGCACAACTTATTATTATATATATCTAACATTACTCTTAATAATTATCTCGTTTCTTTCATCTCTTCTCTATCGCTCCGCTCCTAATATTTTTACCCACAGTACTACACATAAATAAATCTAAAATTTATATGAAAAAAATTATTTTTTTAATAATATACCCTACCTTTTTCCAAAGAAAGCACACATTCTCTAAAACTATATCTATCAATATTAGTGCATTACTCGATATATTAATCAATTGTTTCATTCTAATATATAGATAATCCGGCCCGAGTGCCTTTCGGTAATTTCCTGTATACAGCTCCATCGTTGGAAATGGATTAATGTTTGATTCTTCCTTCACAGAAAAGCAAGCATACGAGATTTAAGATGGGCTTTTACAACCAAACAAATAAAGGAAATTAAGATGTCGACCGTGGAGATCAGATATCTTGACATCTGTAGTTATACGTAAGATCACTATAGAACACAATTTTTGGGACCTTCGCTCGGATGCTAAAACATTATTAATAGGACTAGGTTTAGTTTACGAATGCATATAATACTCTCTCTCTCTCTCTCTCTCTCTCTCTCTCTCTCTCTCTCTCTCTCTCATGCATGCATATGTGTGCATAATAGGGAACATTTCTTATAACCATGATATGCATGCTAAATCCTTGAATTAGTTTGAGATTTTCATCATGAAACAAGTCAGATCACAAGAGCAAATTAAATAAAGATTGATGTAAAAACTTTGTGAAGTATATCATCGAGATTTAATCAAATGCCATATATTTTAGAAAGTTTTACTGCTCAATTACTGATCTGTTGCCATATATTTTAGAAAGTTTTGCTACTCAATTACTGATCTTCAACAGATATAATTGGCTAGCTAGTAACTGATGCCATTGCCCAAGACAACAAGGATATTATATGACTAGCTTTTTCCTTACCCCAAAACAACCACTCCAATTATATGCAAACTTAATGAATGGCAAGCAATACTCCCACAAACGTTCATGCAATATGTCAATGAATGGCAAATGATACTTGCACAAACGTTCATGCAACACATCTAAAATCTTCCTTGCACCAACATGACCACTCCAAATATATACAAACTCAATAAATGTTAAGCAATACTCTCACCCATGGTCACGCAACTATAGGTCTATCACACTACAATAGAGTGGACTTCTTGCTACGAAATATTTTGTATGCTTGGCTTAAAATTCATGTTATCTTGCCCAACTTCATCATCTGCGCTTCAAATATTTGGGCACTCAATTTCAATGTATATGTCTACCAGATATTCAAGCATATCATCATCAAGTTCTCCCATCTTTGGCCGATTCTCTATAACGTCAATACTGAGCCTCCTTTTGAATAAAAAGAGTATTGATCACAAATACAGATATATAAATAATAGTGAGAATAGTAGTAAAATAGTAATGAAATAGTATGAGGATATATGAAAATAATTATTTTTCCAAACAGACCCTCAGCACAGAATAGCTTGGTTATATCGCTTCAGAAGGCCAATCATGATCTCCCCATCTCTTGTTGACAACCAAAAGCGTCATTTTCAATTACCACAGAGAAACTTGGATGGGGCACTGCTTCAATTACGCCACCCACTATATCAAACAAGTCGTCATTCATCTCAACCAAAAGTGCCACCATTTTCAGGGACTTCAAGCAACTAATAATTATTCTCTCCAACGTCTATATAAGGCGCCACAAAGAAATAATTGGTTAAATTGTTGTTCGATTCAGAGCACTTTCCATTTATGTGCCAATATTATTCATTCCAAGTTGGCATTCAAATAACTCATCAGTTTTCCCTCTTCCATGCAATGATTAGCAAGAGTTTGATCGTTGATTAATCTCGAGAAATCTGCCAAAGACTATCGTTGTACAAGTTCATAATTAAATGCGTATTGGGATAGATACTCATTGAGATAATTGGTAGAAGAATATTGTTGCTGTAGAGGTTGCTAATCATAACGTACAAATTGGCTACCAACTAAACTATTGTATGCGGCAGATGTAGAAGCCCTAGAATAATTGGCCACATGATTATGGTATTGTAGAGATTAAGTATAAAATGCATTGCGATGGTGATCAAGCTTTAAATTGTTCTATAGTGTAGAAGTTAAGGTCCCATGCTGATTTCCAAGCACAATATCCAACAATGAATCGGGTGCATTAATATTCTATGAAGAATTAAGAAGTAATTCAGATTTGGATGTGCCACAATGATCTGCAATTGGCACTACTTCGTCTTCATCATTAGAGGTTACGTATGGTTTCTACACGACCCTCCTTATTATTCATCTCCCTACGATTACTCTTTACTTTATAAGTCTTACACAAAACCACGTCATCCAATTGTCAAAAAATATAATTGAACAAAATTAAAAAGAAAAAAAAAATCGCAGAAAAATATGAAGTAAAATCTACTAACTGATCCATACATTCTTCTCCCCTTTATTTTTTGGAGGAGCAAATTCTTCGTCTTATGTATATTCATGGATCTCCCAATTTGTTTTCTCCCATTTTGGATGCTTGCCTCTATAGTAATCAAGTGACTTTTTTCTTGCTCTAATACCATAAGTTTCACATATTTTATGTTGGTTTCCAGTATCCATCAACAATATCTCGATTTGGCCAGAATCCATTTGGGTACTTACGGTCCCTTAAGGTGTAAAAGAACCACTTGTTCTCTCTAGATAAGGTGTGCTCCTCAACATACATACATATAGAGTATATATTCAATCATATGTAAAAAGAAGAAGAAGAAGTAGTAGTAGAAAATGAAAGAACAAGAAAAAGAAAAAGTAATAGATAATGACAAAAGTAGAGAAGTAATCCTTACGGCCACGGATGAGGTCCTCAGGACGGTATCAGTAAAGATCAATCGTGCATATGCAATGAGAATGTGCGTTCTGGCTAAAGGTCCTTGTCACCAAGTAGTACAAAATCAACTCATCGTCACTAGGGCGAAAAGGCCAACCTGCCAGAAAAGATTGCTCAAGAGCGGCAGAAGAAATATGTGAATCATAGGCGTTGGGACTTGGGAGCTACAAATGAGGTTGGAAGCAAAGTGTTCCTAAAAGTTGCACCGATGAAGGGAATCATGAGGTTTGGAAAGAAAGACAAGTTAAGGCCAAGATATTCAGGCCCTTTCGATGTGGCGAAGAGGGTTAGAGCAGTAGAATACATGTTGACTCTTCAGCAACAATTGTCAATCATGATGTTTTCTATATTTTTATCTTCAGAAGTTTGTACCGGACCTTACGCACGTATTAGAGTACGAGCCCCTCCAAGTTCATGAAGACCTCACCTACGAAGAGTTTCAATAGGGATTTTCGCACAGAAGGCTTAGGGCACATGGCACTTCACAATGAGACCATTCTGATGGTCAAGGTGTTATGGAGCAATCACACAAAGGACGGGGGCACCTGAGATCGAGAGGCAGACATGAGAACTGAGTACCCATACTTGTTTGATTGAGGTACGTTCATCTCGAGGACAAGATTTCTTTAAAGGATGGGGATTTTTAACTCACGAGTCCTAAATTAGGGATTTAGAATTATAATTAGTATTATTATTATAAATCTATTTTTAAGATTATGATTTTATTGAATTGGAACTTTCCGCTCTCCATGATCTATATCTTATATTTCCAAATTTGGAAGCTTGCCTAATTTATAGCCGGTGAGATTTACACACATCAAAATCCTCATTTATAGATAGATAGATATATAAATTTATATATTTCCCCCACAATATTCCTTCCTCATGCCAATAAAGTCCTTGCGGCCAGACCCCCAATGTGAAATCGACTTCCATCAACTGGAAATAGCAAGATGACATCCAGAAGATGCCAATCAGTAAGTCCTTATCTCTCTCCTTTGTTAGTCATTCACTCTCTCCCTCTATTATGTTGTTTCCTTTTCCACGACCACGCATAGAGAAGGTTGTATAGCATCATTGTAGCCTCTGTTCAACCACCCACCGTCGCACTCTGCTCTTCTCTCAGTAAGCCCACGCTGACCTCATTCTATCTTTTCTCCATAGTTTTCTCAACCTAACAAAGTCTGAAACTACTTTCCTGCTCCATCTCGAGGATTTTTCCACCTTGACTCTAAGCCAACCATCTGCCCCATCGCACGGTTTCCTTCTCTCAGTGAGTCCCAAACCCTCTATCACTCAGTTACTTTTTCTTTCGTAGATGAAGTTCCATATTGTATAAAATGCTTTAAGGGTTTAATTATCTTGCTGCCCTTCATATGTAACCCATGACAAAAATGTTTTGGACTTGGGCTAGGCTTAATGTTTACATTGGACATGTGTTTTAAGTGGGTTTATGTTTGGTGCATATTAAGTTAGACATGTATTTTACGTTGGGTTTGGTTATATTTTTATAGAAAATTATTATATTATGTTTTACATGGGCTGAACTTTACTTGTACAAATATTTGCTCATAAACTTTATTTTTACAGGAAGTAATTACAAGTTTAAATCCAAGTATTACACTATAATTAGATTACAATAATAGTTTACAAGGATTTGAATTTTAAGCAATTAAGTTTACTCATCGAAACGAGTTTATGTTATTTAGTTTGCAAGATTTTGATAAATAAAAAAAAAAATTACTCTATTATAGTTGTAGTTAGAAAATAAACAATTGCTAATATGTTATGAATAATTAGATAATATTAGTATTTATTAATTTTAGTATATAATAGTATTTATTAATTTTCTAGAAACATTAGTGACGATTAGTACTTCGTATAGGTAACAAATTGCGAAGTGAGATTTTGGAAGCAACGTTACGAGATAAGTAGCATGATTATAACTTTCATGTGTACTGCAACTATTCTATTTTGCATGAAAAATGTGTCGTTTACCTAAGATTTGTATAACCAATTCAAGGTTAGCCTCTCTTTATGAACCCTAGATGAATTATAACAATGTGCTTGTAGATGCAATTATGTATGCTATGCTGAATTGTATGTCTGTTATGTTATATTATGTAATGCTTATGTCATGTTATGTTATGTAACACTTATTGCATGCTATGTTATATAATGCTTATGTTATGTTATGTAAGTTAAGATCATTTGGATCAATTGGTAATACCTTGGTTTCTCACTAAGAGAACCAAGGATTGAATCCCCTTTCTCCCATGTGTCAAAAAAAAAAGGTGCATATAACTAAAATGACTTTTCATTTGAAAATTCAGGAACTCAAAAAGTTACAATATTATGTTATGTAATGTAATACTCATATCAATATACCATGCATATGAGTATGACACGCCCTAAAAATTTATGAATTCAACATGTTCACGCGCATTATGATAAGATAAGAAAGAAGTCATTGAATGATAAGGAAGCTTTAAAGATTGGCCTTATGTTATGAGTGGATGTGCAACCATGAACCTAAGTGTGGTCCACCACATGTTATACTATGATGTATGCGGTGATACAGGCCTAAGTGTACTTCACCATATGCTATGCTATAATATATGTATGTGGAGAAACGGACCTAAGCATGCTCCACCATACGTTATGCTATGATATATGTGGTGCTATGGGCCTAAGCATGATACACTATATGTTATGCTACAACTCATACAGTCAACGACAATTGGACCAATGCACATATGTTATTGATGGCCACTAAGTAAGTGAAAGACAAGATGAATAAGTCATGCATGAAGTCAATCATTCATTCATCTATGTTAGTTACATGTATTGCCATGATGATTTCTTGAATTCCTCCTAAGTTACTGATGAATGATCTATATGCTATATGTATGCATGACTATTCATGAAAGTTTTTCAAAGTCAAGTCTAATGTCAAGTTAAGTACTTTACAGTATGAAGTGCTATTATTGAGTTTTCAACTATTTTTTTGTTGTTTTTATATTTTAATGTCCCAAATAATGAAGATGTCATCGAGCAGAAGTGCCAGATTATTCTTCCAAAGACTTAGACCTTGAATAAATGTTATTGCCACATAGGTTTAGTTATGCTTAGACATTTGAACAAGTATTAATGTCACACTTAATGTCACACACGACTAGTTTATGTTACTTTATTATGTTTTAGCTTTTATATTATAAAACTTGCTATGCTAAGTAAGTTTTACGATTCAATAAATGAGGTATTTTTTTTTATGATGTCAGATCTCTTTACTAGGCATAATGCTACGAATGCACCTACCATTCCGAACCTACCAAAGGGTACTAACCTAACATGATAATTAAATAAACACGCGCCGCTAGCTATATGTATAAATACATGCTTATAGCTAGCCTTAATACATACCTTCTTTTGCTAATTAAAATGCAGCCATGCATAGATCATGTACTTGATTATATAGTTGGTTTTCCTTTTTCAATATTAAAATGTCGCTCGTTATATGCAATGTGCTTATAATTATATTCTAATTATCATTAGAGAACTGCTACAGATACAAAAAGATTACACAAAGTAAACCCACAAACTAATATAGTTTCATGAAATCTATTAGATCTACTTTATAATAAAAGTAATTTTATAATTTGACGTACCACATCAAGCTACATAAGTTTGTTGGTTTACTTTTGTGTAATCTCTATGTGGTTAAAATATTTTTCATTTATATATATAGCGGTACTGTAATTTTCTCTCTTGCATATATATATATATTATTGATCACCCTCCAATATTGGCTATAAATTATATTGTTGTGTATGGAAATTCCCGCCACTAAAATTAAGGAGAGAAAATATAGTAGCTAGCCTTCATGATGTACTGCATGTGTAGTACATCATGAAGGCTAGCTACTATATTTTCTCTCCTTAATTTTAGTGGCGGGAATTTCCATACACAACAATATAATTTATAGCCAATATTGGAGGGTGATCAATAATATATATATATATGCAAGAGAGAAAATTACAGTACCGCTATATATATAAATGAAAAATATTTTAACCACATAGAGATTACACAAAAGTAAACCAACAAACTTATGTAGCTTGATGTGGTACGTCAAATTATAAAATTACTTTTATTATAAAGTAGATCTAATAGATTTCATGAAACTATATTAGTTTGTGGGTTTACTTTGTGTAATCTTTTTGTATCTGTAGCAGTTCTCTAATGATAATTAGAATATAATTATAAGCACATTGCATATAACGAGCGACATTTTAATATTGAAAAAGGAAAACCAACTATATAATCAAGTACATGATCTATGCATGGCTGCATTTTAATTAGCAAAAGAAGGTATGTATTAAGGCTAGCTATAAGCATGTATTTATACATATAGCTAGCGGCGCGTGTTTATTTAATTATCATGTTAGGTTAGTACCCTTTGGTAGGTTCGGAATGGTAGGTGCATTCGTAGCATTATGCCTAGTAAAGAGATCTGACATCATAAAAAAAAATACCTCATTTATTGAATCGTAAAACTTACTTAGCATAGCAAGTTTTATAATATAAAAGCTAAAACATAATAAAGTAACATAAACTAGTCGTGTGTGACATTAAGTGTGACATTAATACTTGTTCAAATGTCTAAGCATAACTAAACCTATGTGGCAATAACATTTATTCAAGGTCTAAGTCTTTGGAAGAATAATCTGGCACTTCTGCTCGATGACATCTTCATTATTTGGGACATTAAAATATAAAAACAACAAAAAAATAGTTGAAAACTCAATAATAGCACTTCATACTGTAAAGTACTTAACTTGACATTAGACTTGACTTTGAAAAACTTTCATGAATAGTCATGCATACATATAGCATATAGATCATTCATCAGTAACTTAGGAGGAATTCAAGAAATCATCATGGCAATACATGTAACTAACATAGATGAATGAATGATTGACTTCATGCATGACTTATTCATCTTGTCTTTCACTTACTTAGTGGCCATCAATAACATATGTGCATTGGTCCAATTGTCGTTGACTGTATGAGTTGTAGCATAACATATAGTGTATCATGCTTAGGCCCATAGCACCACATATATCATAGCATAACGTATGGTGGAGCATGCTTAGGTCCGTTTCTCCACATACATATATTATAGCATAGCATATGGTGAAGTACACTTAGGCCTGTATCACCGCATACATCATAGTATAACATGTGGTGGACCACACTTAGGTTCATGGTTGCACATCCACTCATAACATAAGGCCAATCTTTAAAGCTTCCTTATCATTCAATGACTTCTTTCTTATCTTATCATAATGCGCGTGAACATGTTGAATTCATAAATTTTTAGGGCGTGTCATACTCATATGCATGGTATATTGATATGAGTATTACATTACATAACATAATATTGTAACTTTTTGAGTTCCTGAATTTTCAAATGAAAAGTCATTTTAGTTATATGCACCTTTTTTTTTTGACACATGGGAGAAAGGNAACAATAAAGCGAAGTCAATGATCACTAACACGAAGATCAAATAGTTGTTTGCTACAAGCAAGAAATTACAAAGTGATGTATATATAGCGAGAGGCACCTTTGGGCCTCTTGGACCGTTCCTCCAAAGGGGTGTGGAAGTTGTGTCACAGTTGGCACAGCGACGAGCGAGGAGAGGGTCATTGGCAGAGTTGTGATTGCTGCCATTATTGCCTCCACGGCTAGTCTTGTGTGTTTGCGGCGCCGATGGTGTATGCTTTGTCTGCAACATGTCCCAGCAAAAGTTGGACACTGAGGAAGAAGAGCGCCGTCGCTTTTCATGATCATCTTCGGTGAGACGAGTGGATGGGGTTCCTAAAGAGAGGGTGCAATCCACAGAAGGAGAAGACGATGAAGTGAAGGAATACATTTCGGATTCATCATAGGGCCTGTATTGGTTGGGGTTGGAGAAGAGCATGGAGAAGGAATTACTTTGGCTGTGAAACAGACCACACGAACACTGTCCCCCCATGTTTCCCCCCTGAGAACTGCAGCAGTGATGCATGATCACCAACTTATTTTCTCTCTATGATATCTATCTGTTAACTTGATCAAAATCCCTCAAATCCAAAACTATATATGTAACTAGGAAAGCTCAAATGGGTTTCTTTGAACGCAAGCAAAGGTATTATAAGATGAGCAACAAAGACAGAAGCTAGGATTAGGGGAGGAGGG
>QEOT01005533.1:55722-92845 GCA_003123785.1 Pterocarya stenoptera
GTGAGAGAGAGAGAGAGAGAGAGAGAGTTATAAAGAAGAGAGACAGAGAGGGACCCAATCTGCATGTTATGGAGAGAGAAAGTGTTTTAGATAGAGAAAGCGAAAGAATGAGTCATCGTCAGTGGAGAGATCAGTCAGTATGAATTTGTGTTAAGCTCTCATATCTCTCTCTGTGGAATTCTTTCTTCATTTTTATAGCGCAGAGAAAGGTAAGGGAGAAGGGGGCCGGTGGGGGATATTGTGGGTGCTCGTAACAAAGTGGGGTTTGAGTGACAAAAGGGGTTTTGGGTCATTTGGGGGGTGGAGGGGAGTAGTCAAAAGAGCCCACGTGACTAGCGGGAACAGTCTTCCATGGATCTGCCTTCTCCGATCACGAGGCCTAATGAGAGAGTCTCAACCCCCAATACATCAAAAACCTCTGTCCGTATCCGTATCTCTGCCTGACCCCTCTGTTCTGTCGCTGCCACCCTCCCAAGGAAAATGGAATAGTCCTCTCCTCTCCCCCTATTCCACGCGCCCCCTACTTCTCAAACGCGTCTCACGCACTCTCTGATCCCAATGTCACGTATACCCCCCTGTCCTCTCTGTATATTCTTATTTCTTGATCAACACCTTGGATACTTTAGACACACCAACGTTCATCGTCCCAATAAGGGGAATACACGTAATTTTTTTATTATAAAATATGTCTACGCAAACAGTAGTTTTCAAGACAAGTAATACTAATATTTATTAAAAATAAAAGGAATAAACACACTTATATAAATTGAATCCATGTCGCTCTCTTTTAGTCTGCGTTCAGATGTTGAGTTGAGTTAATTTGAATTTTTTATAAATAGTAGTAAGTTGATATAGTAAAGTGAATTTTGTAGAATTTACTTACGATGAGTTTAAATGTGTTTGGATGTTAAAATGGATTTAGATATATTTATAAAAAATTGAAAAGATTATGGATCCTGCATATAAAAAATGTTGAATTAAAAAAAATTATAAATCCTATGTATAAACAAGTTTTGAGTTGAGATAAATTTAATATTTTGAGAATTGAGTGTTTGATTGTTAGATTCCATTTAAAATTAGATTAAATTCAGTTGAGTCTATCAACCAAACGGGATTTTGTTTTAAAAATAGACATTATAAGTTATATGAGTTTGAGTTGCAATAATGTATGATCATGAGATAGAGAGATTGTTGAGGTGTTTCCATAATCTCCATCTTTATCACTACTACTCCAAAAATTATATGCATGTGTGGATCGATCTTTGTACGTAGGTTGATCGAAATCAGTAAACTTAATTCTTGGGCTAAGCTCAATATTCCCTGCATGCATGCAGCCATATGTGAATGGGATCATGAGTAAAGTGGGGAATGAAAGCAAAAGAAATGGGAGATGAGTAAAGTGGTCATGATCTTGACGCGCTAGCTTTTGGAGGGTAGTCATGTAATGGCAATGATTTCATGTGTGACGCTCAAGTATTTTCTCTCAACAGAACAATGACCAGTGCTGATCTGTTATCCCCCCAACTCCGTAAGTTGTTATAGGGCGTCCAATCGGTCAAAATCTCGAAGTAACAACAACAAGAACAACAGCCAGTTTTGAGCTTATTTCAAGCAGTATCCGTACCGTGGGAATCACGTGAACCGAACAAAGCCAATTTGGTCATGATAATCACCTCAAGTCCCGAATCCGAAAGCCATCACAACATTTCAACCTTTTGGTGGGTAGTAGCAGTACTGGGAATAGTAGAAGATCCGGAGATTTTGATCAGAGAGAAAATGAAAAAAAAAAGCTAAAGACAGTGAGAGAGAGAGATATTAAAGTATCCCAAATGTGATACTCTGCAATCATCAAAGCAACATCTGTTTCTTCTTCTTGGCTTAGCGTGAGAGAGGAAGATCTCTTGGGTCAAAGATACAAACTCTAAAAAGAAAAAGGGTCAAGAATTTGGAAAATTAAGAAAAAATAAACTAGAAACAGTAAAAAATAAATAAAAGAATAGAAAATAAAAGGATGACCCACATCCATCATGGCCAAGTCCGAACAAACCCCTGTGGAATATCGACCCCATTCGATCAAAAGATTCAAAAAACATATAGGGAGAGAGAGAGAGAGAATCCGATCGTCTAGAGATTGGTGAGCCACACAGTTCGACAAACGGGACGACCACCGCTTTCCAAAAGATGCTCTCTATTCGTTTTGTAAACTACGAGATAGAGCTTAGCAAACTACGATTAGCCCAAGACAACACTAGCGTTTACGTTGTCATTTACACATGCACTTGCTTCGCGTGCATAGATCCCTACGCGACCACATTCCACGTGAGTCTTACCCTCCCGATCGCTAGCTTAATTCTGGCCTCACTCATGGGTACGTTGTTTGAGGAGCTAGCATGCATGGTATTGGTGCAGGTTTTTAAATCGTTGTGTACTCCTCTCGATCTCTCTGCCCTAATGCCAATAAATCTCAGTACTTAATTGAGGATCTGTTTATACTTTATTTAATGCAACGAAAATAATTAGACGCTCCGGCCTTAATCATCATGATGTTATGTGGCTCGTTGGATTTGGTGGGACCCGGAATTGGTTCTTGGTTCACACTTTTCCAAGGTTTAAGCAGGATATCGTATCTGCTGCGCCTGCCTAAAACCGATGGGATTAAATAAATGCACAACATGGAATTATTATATTATCGTTAATCTAAGTGCCACGTGGGCTTCGTGGGGTGAAGATTTTCCTTTGCATGCATGCATGCATGCAAATGTGTTAAACAAGCTAGCCCTAGACGGGCATAAGAATTTATTAATGAGCTTTGGTAGACAAAACAATTATACTACATTCCTCAAAAGCAACGAGATACAACTGGAATGTTTGTCTGTGTCTGTTTCTTTCTCAAATACATATTTTCTTTCTCTTTTTTATATTTGGCTAGCTGATCTGGGATTGGTCTAGTGATTTTGTTGTTGACCGAGATTTGTCTAAAGTTGTAGTATTTAAGTGCTGTAGAGAAAAAGAAAAAGCGAAATCAGAGATCACTTCATGTGGACCAGCGTTTTGGAAAAGGGTTTGTAGGACTAGAAGCCTCTACTAAGCCGTATTTTGAAAGTTCAAGCTTTTTTTTGTCAGTGTGATGACCTAAGGGACACTGTACCCACCCCTAATTGTCTCCTCTAAGGAGGTCTAAGTGTCTTACTACTTTAGGCCAAGAAAATAAACCCTCCACCCTCCCCCCTCCCCCTCCCTCTTTCTTTTGCATTTATGAATTCTAATGTTTTTATGAAATAGTCATCATTTTAAACAAATTTGGTTCTTGTTTCCTTGTTAATTTGATGGGAATTCATATATATTCAAAGATGTTCAAGATAAATGGCATCCTTTCTATGCGATTATATCTCTCAATATATATGTATGAAAATTAATGTTAAATGTATTTAAGAAAAATTTATAAAAAAATTTATTTTTCCACATAATTGATATTTTTGAAAATCATAAAATTTGATATTTAAAATTTAAATTTTAAAAGAAAATTAATAAAATAAATCTTAAAAATAAAATTATAAATACATGTATATATTATATATATTATAGACAATTACTTGATGATCAGCATGTGCCAGAAAGTACGTACGTAGGTAGCTAGGTACCACCTTGCATGAACTCTATGTATATATCGTACCAGCTTGGATTCTGCATGAGAGCATTTATGAAGTGATAACGGCTAATTACGGTCCATGATCAGCCAGCTCCATATATATATAGGCCGTAAATATAGCCATGCAGTACAGTGATCAGGAATTAACCAGTTTGCTAGCTTGGGTTCAGGCTCTACGTACGTACGTACCCTCCTTTAGCCACCATTTCGATCCATCATGTGCAACTCCTAAAAAGCTACGTGCATGCATATGAGATATTCTATCCAACGTACGTACGCTAGCTTCGTATAACTATATAACATCTCGAGCTAGCTTTCGTTAATTTTCTTTGGTAGTACTTTTTGGTCTCCTCTGATAAAGAATGAGCATTTATATATAAATATATATATATATTATAAAACACATCCTAGATAGCTGATAATTTCATTAAAGATGATCAAGAAGTAAAGTTAATTACTCACCGACATGCAGGTTTGCCCTAAAGTGGGGATAAGTAGTGTCGTACAATCTCTCAATCATTGTCTCGGATCTATGATCTCTCCTTTTCTTAATTTCCTGGTACCTTCGAATCTAGAACTTTAGCCATGCATGGTGCATCCAAGATCATTAATTAATAAGGGGTAGACCAATATATGCGAGCAATATTCACCATTGATCATGAAAATAAGTAAAAATAAAATTTGAAAGAGACTTCTATATTTAATTTTAATGGAGGTTATGTATAGTAAGACGACCTATTTATGTGGAAAGATGCCAAATGAAATAGGGAAGTAAATAAATATAAGATCTGCTAATCAAGATAGTATTTTAATCAAAGTAGTATGCATTAACATTCTCCCTAACTCTAGATGGTGGAACCAACTTGACTTTGGAAGCAAGATCATGATCACGAAGTCAACCATGCGGATGAGATTTCATGAAAATGTTAGCAAGCTAGTCTTTAGAGGAGATGAAGCAAAGAAGCAAGATGCCTTGCTTAAGAAGATGCCTAATGAAGTGACAAATTTGGATATGTTTAGTACGTTCTTGGAAAACATCATTATGAGCATTTGTATGGCACTTTGATTGTCACAACAAATGGGAGAACAAATTGTTTGAGGACACTCATATCTGCCACAAGCCAATGTAACCATAAAAGCTCAGATGTAGTGTCAGCAAGAACATGATACTCCGATTATCTACTAGAGTGTGCAACAACAGGTTGTTTCTTACTACGTCAAGAAATTAAGGAAGTCCCTAGTAAGAGGCAATAACTGGTGGTAGATCAACGATCAGTAGGACCTTCAGCCCAGTTAGCATTAGAATAAGCCCGAAGCTCAAGAGATGAGTGTAAAGAAAAATGAAATCCATAAAACAGAGTTCCCTTGATGTAACACAAGATTTGAAGAACGACAACATAGTGGGTAGTTCGTGGAGTACTCATAAATTGGTTAGCCAAATGTACTGTATAGAAAATATCTGGTTGTGCGACGGTGAGATAAATAAGATTACCCCAACTTCCTAGAAAAAGTCACATCAGAAAAAGGAACACTATCGGTGACAAGAAGCTTGACATTGGTCTTGATGATTGTTAACAGTCTTGCTATCAGTCAAACTAGTATGGAAAAGCAAATAGAAAGCATATTTAGATTGAGAGATGTAGCAACCGTCTATGCCAGAAGTAGGATTTTCAGCCCAGTTAGCATCAGAATAAGCCTGAAGCTCAATAGATGAGTGTAAAGAAAAATGAAGTCCATAAAACAGAGTTCCCTTGATGTAAC
This sequence comes from Pterocarya stenoptera, assembly GCA_003123785.1. Lineage (NCBI taxonomy): Eukaryota > Viridiplantae > Streptophyta > Magnoliopsida > Fagales > Juglandaceae > Pterocarya > Pterocarya stenoptera. The sequence continues at coordinate 61,133 of QEOT01005533.1, forward strand.
ACAAGATTTGAAGAACGACAACATAATGGGTAGTTCGAGGAGTACTCATAAATTGGTTAGCCAAATGTACTGTATAGAAAATATCTGGTTGTGTGTCGGTGAGATAAATAAGATTACCCCAACTGCCTATAAAGAGTCACATAAGAAAGAGGAACGCCATCGGTGACAAGAAACTTGACATTGGTCTTGATGATTGTTGACAGTCTTGCTGTCAAACCAGTATGGAAAAGCAAATCAAAATCAAATTTAGATTGAGAGATGTAACAACCGTCTATGCCAGAAGTAACGTCAATTCCAATAAAGTAGTTAAGTTTGCCCAAGTCCTTTATCTTAAATTTTGACTCATAAAGGTTTGAATACTCTGTATCCCAGAAATATCTTACCCAGTGATCATCATGTCGTCAACATATAGAAGGATGATAATAATACCTGCATCAATGGTCAACATAAACTATGTAGAGTCATATAAGCTAGGAACAAACCCTTGCTGAGTGACGATAGAACTGAATTTGGCAAACCATGCACGATGAGCTTTCTTGATACCATAAAGTGCACGACGAAGGCGGCAGACTTTGTGAGGAGGATGCTCATAGCCAGGTAGAGGTTGCATATATACTTCTTCAATAAGATCATCATTCAAAAAGTCATTCGTGATATCCATTTGAAATCATTGTGATCGACAAACTATAGTAACTGCAAGCAAAGATATAACAAAAGTAAGTCTTGCAACAGATGCAAAATCCTCCTCCTAGTCAGTATTAGATTCTAGGGAAAAATCATTGGCAACAAGGTAAGCCTTGTATCACTCCATTGGTCCATCTGCACGAACCTTAATTTTATATAACCACTAGCATCCAGCTGCAGATTTGGCAAATCAACTAAGTCCCAAGAAGGGCTGAAAACGTCCGACACTATCGGTGTGGTTTCAGTCCAAAATTGAAACCACACTGATATTTTTTTAAGGAGGTGGTGCCAACCAAAACTGACCGATTAACAGGGAGAAAACTGGCGACGTCGGTATTGGTGTTATTATGGTCGATTCGCTGGTTTCCAATTGGTTATGCAAACACACACAAAGTTACAAACCTAGAAAATGACCAAGGTCCAAAACTCAATCATGATCCCCGATTGGTAACAAAAGCAACAAATATGGAAATTTTCAAAAATATACTATATATTCATTAATTAATATTGTAAAATTTCATAATAAACAAACTCAAAAAATCAAAATCATACCGATATAGATATACGGACTTCAAAGTCACGGATGTCAGACATAGAGATTCATCGAGAAAGAGAGAGAGAGAGCGGTCAGACATGAGCTTCAGAGATGACATCGAGGTGAGAGGGATCTCACTAGTGACATGAAAGAGGAGAGATGATGTACAGCTGCCGGCTTGTGAGAGAGGAAAGAGAGAGTCTGAGAAACTGAGAAAGAGAGGATAGAGAGAAGGAGGAGGAGGGGAAGGGGTAATAAACCCTAAATCCAAACGATGTCGTTTTGTGTATTAAACCAAACAGCGCCATTTCGTATTATTATTTTTTCTAAACCTCAGGTGTAAAATGATGCCGTTTAACTCACTTAAGTTAAACGGCATCGTTTTAAGCAAGATAAATATATATAATATATATTTGCTATCGGTCGGTTCGGCAGCTTGACATTAGTTCAAACCGGGATTGAACCGGCCCGTTCCTGACTCCGGCGGCCAGTTCCTGTCAGTGTTGACCGGTTCGATCGGTTCCTGTACACCCTTAGTCCCAAGTACGAGTTCTGGTAAATGCAACTAATTCATCAAACATGGTTTTTTGCCAAAGAGGATCATAACTAACTTCACAATAAGTGCAAGGTTCATGGAGATGTGCAGGAGTTGCTCTTACCCAACTAGAGTGATGGAATTCAAATACTTGGGAGGATTCTAGGACATGTTATGCAGTTGAATGACCACCAGCCTCATTAGGCATATCAGGAAAGGCCATAGAGAGGCTATATGAAGAGTGGGACATCTCTACAGTAACGTCAGGAATTGAATCAATAGAAATGTTAATGAAAACAAGAAAATACTACGGAAGTGAAGAAGAGAAATGAGAAAAACTTATAAAAGTACTATGTTCCAAGAACGTCATGTAATGAGAAACACAATGACGTCTAGTGATGGGATCATAATAATGATAACCTTTTTGTAAAATTTCATAACCAGGAAAACAACATAATCGAGAACGAGATTCAAGTTTGGTGCATTCGCATAGAGGCAAAGTGACAAAACAAGCACACTAAAAAACATAAAGTAAAGAGTAATAACGGATTTTACCGTAGAGAAGCTCAAAAGGTGTGTCGTTGTCAATAGTTTGTAAGGGAACCCAATTAATAGTGTATACTATAGTGAGAGCTACTTCACCCAAAAATAGTTCACGAGCAGATCTACAGAGGCAAGAAGAGTATATATAGTGTCTAAGATGTGTATGTGTTTTCTTTCGACACGTTCATTCTGTTGAGAAGTATAGGGACAAGATCTTTAGGAAATGGTCCCATGTTGGGATAAATAGTCAAGAAAATAATTTTCATTATACTCCATGTCATTGTTTGAACGGAATATTTTGGTGGAACAAGATAATTGAGTTTGGGTCATTTTGTGAAATATTTGATAAAATATTTCTGCATTAGACTTATTTATAATGTCTAATTACATCTTATTATACTTTAGTAAATTGATTGTGTTATTAACTTATTATACTAGACTTATTAGTTATTTTTATATTAGTGTCTAATTTTTTCTATACAAGACTTATACTATAGTGTCTAATGACATGTTATATACTCATGTCTAACTTATTTCTAACTTAATTATATACTAGACTTTCTAGTGTCTAATTATATGTTATTATACTTTAATAAATTAGTATGTGTTATTAACTTATTATACTAAATTTATTTCAATACTAGTGTCTCACTTATTTCTATACTTGATTATGTATGGTAGTAATATTATGATATTTACATATACTAAACTATCATTATAGTTATTCATATTAGAGTATATCTATATTATTTTAAAATAATTAGCTCATACTAGTATATTATTGAATTTAACTAAATAAAATCTCGTTATATAATTATATAACTATACTAGTATATATTATAAATATATAGATAAATACATATTTTTATAACATATGTATAATATCGAAGTCAGATTCACAGTTAGAGTTGGAGTCGGAGTTGGATTAGATCGGAGTCGGAGTCAGTCCAGCGACACTTCCGACTCCGACTGAAAAATTAAAAAAGAAATCCAATTCCAACTCTATTTTGTCGGAGTCGAAGTGGAGCCGAAGCGGAGTGAGATTTTTGGACTTTTGCTCAACTCTAACTAGCAGCACAAATGACAGGATTAGGAGAAACTGTAGTTTTGTGGGAAAACAAGATTGGGTCTTAAGCATATGGGAAAACATGAAGATTCGATGAACCATGAAGACTTTCTTGAAGTGACAAACAACACAATAGAAGATCGAGACAAAACCTAGTGAATTAGTGCATCAACATTAGCTACAGTGAGAACAAAAGGGTGAGATGGAGTCTCAACTGTAGACTCAGTTGTAGATAGAGCAAATGAGCAACTGCAACAACCTATTGAGTGAAAGCCCATTGTTTTTGGTATTGTAGCTCGTGACATTTATTGATGGAGAGTTCAGTCCTTTTGCAGTACTTTGATAAAATTGACTTGGAGAACAACTATGCAAGTGAGCGGTTAGATGAAGGTTAGGGAGCATATGCAGAATCACTTGCCACATCCATATCCATATAATGGATTTTCAGGATGAAATGATGGTTTTCTGTAAGGATGAGCTCAGAAATAGCAACATCTAGATTTAGGATAGGTGTGCAATGCAAAAGGAAAGCCCGAGTTGGATCAATATCTTTATGTAGTGCCATCATGAAATGCACATAATTTTTACAATCACGATATGTCAAAAATAATTCTATCTCTTAAGGCCAGTTCAATTGAGGGTCTGTAGCAGATAATTGTTCCAAAATATTGCTTACTTAAGAATAAGAATAAGAAATAGGATGACTTGATTCTTAACGCATTTGGTAAAATTTAACCTTTAGTTAGAACTCTAGCTCTGAGGAAGCATCATGAATGTAGTTGTATCGACGTGCTAGAAAATTCCAAGCAACGTTTCCATTTTGAAGCTTTGAACACAGGCTATGAATAGAAAGAACTAAAGTATTGATAAACTAGGAAGGTATCTTAAAGCACTATCCCAATTCTCAAGACGTGAAGCAAAATCATTTTCTATCTCCCCATCTTTAGGCTTAGGTGGAGAGAGTTTGCCAGATACATAACCCTACAATCGACGTCCTCATAGGAAAACCTTCATATGTTAAGCCCACATATTGTAGTTGGGTTCATTCAAAATAGGATTGATCGGATGAACAATATTGTGTAAATTATAAGAACTTTGAGGCATTGAGAGAAGTTCAGTGCAAAAACAAATGAAAAATATGAAGCCAATGTAAGGAATTGAGTAGAGACCGCTTGGTCAAAGTCAACAATCAACGACTGACATGGCACGTTGGGATGGTGACTTGTGTCTTGCATCGTAGTCCTGCATGTGGAAAAGTTTGACTTCCGGCGCATGGACAGTGGCCAAATTCTTGACTGGAGCGTGCAGGATCCTCTAGTGCAGATTTTGGTCTTGTTGAACTCGCCAACAGCTTTTCTATCAGGATATGTTGTTAAAAATGTGAAGAGGAAAATACTTGTGGTTGATCATGGTGTTGAGGGCCGAATGTTGTGGTGGGCCATTGCACCATGTGTGTCAACGGATGGGATCGAGTCTTTCACAGATCAGATGATTTGTACCTTGCAAGAGAAAAAAAAATGTCGAAAAAACTACACAAAGAGTCTACAGGGAACAAGTGGCTCTAAAGCCATGATGAAAATAAGTAAAAATAGAATTTAAAATACACTTTTATATTTTTGAATGAATGTTATGTACAGTAAGATGATCTATTTATAGGGAAAGAGGCCAAGTAATAAGAAAGTAAATAAATACATGATCTCCTAATCAAGGTAGTATTCTATATACATAAATACACATATCGTACATGTGAATTTTCTTACCTCGTATATATCCATCCATGTATATATGTTTGAAGCACACTAAATCATGATCATCCTTATATACGCAACTCAAGATCGACAGGAAATATCTATGCTCATATGAAATCACCATTTATCAAAAAAATTTAAACTAATAGAAAGTGGTAGATTTAGTTATTTGTATTATATTCTTGGTAAAGCTTAACGAATCATCTATGTCACATTTGGAAACTCATTGGAATTATTATTATTTTTTGTTATTAATTTATTGTTAAAATTAATAATTGAGGTAATTATTTTGAAAATGATTCAGCCCTTAATTATATGCAATGAACTTAATAACTGATGATTCAGGTCAAATTGTATGCAACCCAATTGTTAAATGTATTCACCTGGTGTGGATTAATGGCCAAGGATAAACCTTTATAGTTGAAATTCTTATATTCAATGTATATCTGTGAAATGGATGTACCGATTTCGGTCATTTCTAAAGGTTTGTTATTTGTAAATCTGGTGTGTTGAGCATGTAAAAAAAAAAAGAGGCTTGTAAATAGTTTTTTTAATAATTTTATGTCGTTGTTTCCAAAGTGAATCATCAGTTATTATTAGTGTAATTATTATTTTTTCACTTGGACATAAATCATATAGGGAGGAAGGTGAAACTTGAATTGTAATTGCTTTTGGGCTTTAATCCTAACCGAAAACCTATGTTATTAGGTATGACTCGGTCATATAGGGAGGAACGTGGAACTTGTATTGTAAATGTTTCTAGGCTTTAAGCCCAATCGAGAACCTATATTAATAACCAATTGTTGCGCGAAATGATTTTGGGCCTTGTACTTTCTGGCAAAACTCCATCTCCCACCTTGTTTTTTGTTAAAACCTTAATTCTTTCCAAAACCCTTTTTTCGCTGCTCACTCCCAAAAACGTTGCTATATAGCGAAAACTAGTGAGGGCAAAGAAGTCTTGTACATTATGTTGCACACCAGAGCTGTAAGGAAAAGACCTAGATAAGCTCACTTAGAGTGGAGCACCCCTGTAGAGAAGAATAAGGGAAAAAGAGGAATGAGAAATTCTATTACTTTCCACATGCCTTTACAATATTCCCCAACAGTAATATATTGTCAGAGTCCCTTTACTATATTCCTATTTCTATGGCCATAGGCTAATATAAGCAAATAAGTAAAAAGGTCATGGGCCGACTCTAGTAACAAAGCAAATAAACAACAAGTCTAACTTTATAAGACCGGGTCACTAACGAACAACCTTCCCGACCCACTATGACAATCTACTTAATAAGTAACATAAAGACCCATTAAGACAAGTCTATTGAACAAGTAAACATAAAGTAACTAGTTAACATAAGTTAACTGATTCAATAAAGAACAAAACCCACGAGAACTAAGGTCTTCTCCTATTTTCCTTCATCTCGAACCACTTCACACACGCTTCTCCATTGCTCAAAATACCTTATTGGCAAGGTGGGGAAAAGCTTCCTTTAATTGTGAGTAAGTTTCCCACGTTGCATTGTCAGCTCCTTACCCATGTTAGTGAATCAACAACTCTACCTTTACTTTATTCCCTACCTTGGTCATTCAGCATTGCAGGACTTCCTCTGGTTCAGAGCTAAGGACCCATTGGTCATTGTTACACCCTATTCTCTAAGATTAGGGATATCATGTGTTTTCATAAAATAGTTAGGCAAGATATTTCATAATTTAATAAAATAAATATTTATTTAATAAAAAGAATTATTTAATAAAACATGTCTCCAGTAATATTAAAAAAAAAACTTCAATAACTGAATAAAATATCTTTCACCAAAATAATTTATTCTAAGAAATCTGGAGCTAAATCAACTACTTCATCTAAGCCTGACCCGCTTACTCATACTCATCATCCTCACCTGGATAGTTAAAAAATATAAAATTAAATTAAAATAAATCAAAAGCTCAGTAAAAAATCCATCACACGTAAACATAATAAACATAAGGATTTCATAAAAATTTTCATACATAAGAGAATTAAAATTCATGATTGCTTTTACTAATGTTTATGCTATGCATGACTTGTCTTGAATTATTTGATTTATTTGACTGGCCAACACACTTATCCTTATGTACAAGATTGTGCACTGGCCCCATATCATATGACCACATGGGAACTGCTGATAAAATTATAGTATACTATGGTAGATCATGCTTAGGTCTGTGGCTTGATCCACCCTTAAATCGCATGAGTACCACACATCTGAATGACCATCTTATTATATAGTTTGCTCTTATCTTATATTTCATTATAAGAAACTTACGTATCTTATACAACGTAAAATACATGACATACATAATATGTACACAATTATAAATACTTAATTAAACATGATGCAAAACTAACATGATCATGTACTATCATGAATGACATGCTTGTATAAAATTATGACATGTGTGGTACATAAAAATTGGCTAACAAAGAATGGCTTTAAATAGTAATCTATCTAACTAATAATGTGCTAATCCTAATTTATGAGCAAACTACTTACTTCATTGCATGCACTGCTTCTTGAATCTTATTTCGTAGCTCGTTAGTCGTTACTTATATGAATGCGAATCGTTAATAACATTTCTAGAAAAATGTGTTGTAACATTTTACTTTATTAAATTCATACTATTTCAGGGCGGTTTGGATTGGAATGAGAGTTGAGATTAGTAGAGATAGTTTGTGAATAGTAGAATAAGATATTTTATGAATATTATTTTTTAATATTATTATTATTTTAAGATTTGAAAAAGTTAAATTATTTATTAGATTTTGTGTAGGAATTGAAGAATGTTGTTTTGGGATTTGAAAAAGTAAGAATGTTTAGTGTGGAAATTTGGGAAGATTTTTTTGAAATTTGAAAAAAGAAAGTATTATTATATTTGGTATAGGAATTTAGAAAAGTTGTAATGATAAATATGAGATGAGTTGAGATGGGTTTTGAAAGCAAACAACCCAAACTAATAAAATATTAAGTTATATACTAAAATTAATAACTACTAATATCCTGTAATTATTTAAATACTAATATAATATATAATCTTTCAAATATCCTAAATAAGAATATATATTTATATCTAAGTCTATAAGAATAACTATGAAAATATTCGTTTCATAAAATAAACTTAATAATACTCAATATTAAAATTCTTGTAAACTATTATTATAGTCTAATTATAATTGAATACTTAATAATATATTTTAGATCCCTTAAATATTTTTTGTAAATAAGTTTATAAGCTAACATATTTATTCAATTAAAAACTAAGTCAACATAAAATATTAAGTCCAGCCCAATTTAAATATTAAAACAATAAAATATTAAGTCCAACGCAATTTAAATATTATAACAGTTTCTGTAACAAAAATAGAACCAAGCCCAACATGCTTTAAAAAACACAAGTCTGATTTAAAAGTCAAGCCCAACCCAACTTAAAATATTATAACAGTCTCTATAATTAAAATAAAACTAAGCCCAATTCAACTTAAAAGAAGAAGAAGCACAAGTCCAATTTAGAAGTTAAGCCAAAACCAAGCCAATATGTATTCTATCAAGGGTGACCTACTAAGGGCAGTAACATACTTAAGCCTTCGAGGTCTTCCTTTATTAACAGAGACTATATGATAATTGTGAAAGGAAGAGCAATAGTGCTAGTGTTCGACAGACTCACCAATGGAGAAAATACATAATGGAGGTGGGGCTGAGGCAAGATTGATGGCGGCAAAGCTTCAAGAGGGGCTAGCCAAGCCAAGCCAAGGTGAACCGAGAGAGAGAGAGAGAGAGAGAGAGAGAGAGAGAGAGAGGATAACGTGAGAGGCGTTAATCGAGAGGTAAAGAGGGAGCACGAACTGAGAGAAAGTTTACGTAGAGGAAGAGGCTTACCATGAGTGGAATTATGTCCAATGACGACAACAATGGGTTGGGTGCAACTTGGGCCATCCGTGGCGGGAGTTGGTCATGCATGGATTCGACTTCAGTGGCTGGCTCCTTCCATGAGGTTTTCGGTTCAATTAGCTTGGGTCTTCTATGGAGTTAGCTTATGGTGGTTGTTGCGGTTCACAATTGGTGGCTAGTTGACTACACTTGGTTCTCCCATGGTAGTTTGATCTTGGTGGTAGAGGCTAAGTGGAAGGTTGTTCTATTTTTGGTATCGTAAAATAGAGGATGTGGGAGAGGCTTGCGGTAGTTCTAAGGCGACGTGGCTCGATGGTTGGCTTTCGAAGGTGCTAGCGGAGGTAGAGGTGTTGTGAACATGCATGGAAGGTGGACGTACAATGACGTGGTGTACAACGCAAAGGTTGTTGCAATTTGCGAGGGCTTTATATGGTGGTCTCTGTGGCAGCTTTGATTTGTTTGCTTCATGGTCGTTCACAGTGAAGGCTGCAACTTGTTCATGATGCAGTGGCTTCCTGGGCGTGCGTGGAGGCTTGTGGTTTTGTTTGCCATGTATGGCTTGGTAGGTATGGAGGATGGGAGTCGGCAGAGGTGTGCATGAGTTCCTAATCCTACAAATATATATTGCTTCTAGAAAGTGCACAACGGAATAGGTTGTGGCGGTTGACAATTGCCTTGACCTTGGCATGGTGAACGTGGCAATTGGAGTTTCTTTTCAAAATGAAAACCTAGATTTTGGTTGAAGATGACAACTTGTATTGCTGACAGGTTATATAAATACATGAGTTATGTTTTTTCCCTTGTTTTGGGTCTCAGGGGTTGAGCTCATTTGCTCTATAAAAACACCTGGATTTTAATCCAAAGTTTTGGATTATAAAAATAATTATTGGACACCAATTTAAATGGGGCCAACTTGGTCCAAAAAAATTAAATAGGCTTCAACATAGTTATCAAGCCCTTTATTTTATAATCCACATAATAAATTTATGGGTCTGTGGCCTATTCAAAAGTATTCGATAAGTTGAAGTTGGGAAGGTTGCTTATCTTTTGGATCTACCATAGGTATCCCTAATCCATCACACCTTCCATGTATCTTAGCTCAAGAGAAAGCTGGGTGCTAAGTTCACCGTGATTCCAACGCTGCTTCCAGTGGATGCCTATAACAACCCAGCCCAATATTTCAAAAGAAGATTTTATTAGGCCTAAATTATGTTTGATGGACCATATTAGAAAGTTGAAGTCGAAGGTACACCAATTCTCCAACTTCAAGCTCCTTATCCTTTTGCTTCAAGTTCACATATCTCTTCATGTGATTTTGTGCCTTATGCAGGTTGTGGTGAAGCAGTTGGGATACATGGTCTCTAGATCAAAGGTTAGTTTCCACATCCTCCATTTGTGCCATTCTAGGTATATAGTAATAGAGTCTGGGGAGTGGATACCCTTAAAGAGCCTCAAATGGGGTAAGTTGGGTCGACATATGTGGTGTAGAATTGTTCCAACACTTTGCTAGAGGCACCCATAAGGACTAGTCATTTGGTAGATCTCCAATGACGCATCTAGGTAGTGTTTAGGATTTTGTTAACTACATCCGTTTGTCCATCTGCTTAAGGGTAGTAGGCTGTGCTTATGAACATTTGGACTCCCTACAAGGAAAATAGTTCTTGCAAAAAATGACTAGTGAATGTGTTGTCTTGGTCAGATACAATTGAGAGGGGTAATGCATGTAGTTTGAATATGTTTGTGAAAAAGTTCAGCCACACTCTTGGTTATGTATGGGTGTTTAAGGGGATAAAATAACTATATTTGGTGAGCCTATCGACCACTACCCAGAGATTGTTAAACCCATTTGAATTAGGAAGTCCTTCCAAAAAGGCCATAAATATGTGAGTCCAAGGTTGGGAGGGCATAGGTAGGGGTTGCAAGAATCTACTTGGATGAGTCTTAACCTATTTTTGAACTTCTCATGTTGGGGAATATATAGTTTGTTCTTGTTTAAGAGCATCCATTCTCTCTTTGTGTAGTCTAAACTCAATTTATCCTCTCGAAAAAGGGTAACGATGGCCTGCAATTGCTCATCAATAGCGTATGCTGCCCTTAAGTCATCCATCCAATCCATAATTGGAAATGTGATTAACATTAGGGTACCCTTCTCTTCCTTCCCCTTTCTCAAAAAGCCTCAACAACCCTATTTTTAGTCCCTTTTTATATTCTACTACGAAGTCATACCCCAATAGCTTGGTGATCCACTTTTTCACATAAGGATATCCATATTTTGGTCTTTCAAGTATTTGAGATTTTGCTGATTAGTTTTGATTACAAAAGTCCGTCCCAAGAGATATCTGCTCCACTTGAGTACTTCCAAAACAAGAGCAAAAAGCAATTTCTCATAAGTGGACATCATTAAAGATCTTCCCTTTAGGGCTTAGCTGTAAAAAGCTATGGGCCTCCCTTGTTTCCTCAATATTACTCCTATAACAGTCCTTGAAGCAACACGCTCAATAGTGAAGGTTATAGAGATCTCTGGTAGTGTCAATACTGGAGGGTGAGTTAAAACTTCTTTTAGCTGATAAAAGGCAACCTTAGCCTCTTCACTCCAATGAAAGCTATATTTATTGAGCATCCTGGTTACGAGTGAGGCAATTCTCCCAAAACCTTTGATAAACCAACAATAATACCCAGTCATTCCAAAATCCCCCTCAGTGCCTTTAGAGAGTTAAGCAGTGGTCATTCCTTCATACATTGTAACTTGTCAGGATCAGTTCGGACCCCTTGAGCAGAATTAAAGTGGCCAAGATAAACAATTTCACTGTACCCAAAGTGATACTTGAACTGTTTGGCATATAGTTGGTGATGTCTTAGGGCTTGCAAAGCTACTTATAGGCACCTCACGTGCTCAATCTTTGTCTTACAATACACCAAAATGTAATAAACAAATACGTATAAATTTCCTTAAGTAAGAACCAAATATCTCATTCATGAGATTTTGAAAAGTGGATGGCGCATTAGTTAGCCCAAATGACATAACTAGGAATTCATGGGTTCTAAATGCAATCTTATGTACATTAGTAGGCTTGACCCGAATATGATGATAGCCAGATCTTAAGTCCAGCTTAGGAAAGATGATTGCTCAATGTAATTCATCCATAAGCTCCTCTATCAATGATATATGAAATTTGTCTTTAATGTAATACCGTGAAGCTTCCTGTAGTCTACACATAATCTCTATGTACCATTAGGCTTCCTAACAAATAGAACTAGAGAAGAGTATGGGCTTTGGCTAGGTTGTATAAGCCCCGAGATTCGTAGCTCTTAGACTATTTTCTCTATCTCATCCTTCATTATAATATTTGATTGATATGGGTTTAGTGTCGGGGATTAGATTAATAGCATTATCATGGGTTTGAAGGGGAGGCAGCTCTTTTGACTCACAGAATACATCTGCATACTGCTTCAGTAAAGACTGTATTGCTGTAGAAGGTTCACTTTCAGTTTCCTATTTATTGGTCAACTCCTCTTCTAAGACTTGCAAAATTACTCATCTTTTTTTCAACTTATTGAATTTGTTAATGGAGCTTTCTTCAATCATTTAAGCTATAGCTAGCCCTTATAGTTCCACCATTTTCCCATCATAACGAAACTTCATATTGAGTTTCTCAAAATTCTATATAATGGACTCTAATTCTTAGAACCACTGGATGCCCAATACCATTTTACAATCTGCCAATACCAATACATGTAGCTCAACATTAAATGTAATTCCTTAGATTTTAACACTAACCTCATTGCACTTTCCTTTATTGGAAATTACTTCTCCACTAACAACCCTCATTTTAACCCTTTCAATGTAATCCAAGGGCAATTTGACATTGTCAACTACTAGTGGGTCTAACAAGTTGTAAGTTGATCATGTATCTACAAGGATGGTTACCAATGGGCTCCAATCTTTCCCTTTATCTTCATGGTTTTTGGGTTATGAGAGCCTACTAAAGCATGTAAGAATATTTTAGGGTTCCCTTGGGTTGCATTCAGGACCACTTCATCTCCTACTTCCTCCTCTTTCTTAGCTAGAACTTCCTCTTGTTCAAGATTCCTCTCTTTCTCCAACAATACTTCCTCTAACAGATAAAGCTTTGGGCTTTGGAATATATGCCCAAGGTTCCATTTAGCATCACAATAATAACAAAGTACTTGTTCTCTCATTTCTTTCATTTGGTGTTGATTAATTTTTTGGATTGGTAAAGTAGTTCTTGACATATTTTTATTTGACTCTCCTAGGGATGGGTTGGGATTCTTGAGTATCCTGGGGTCAGGAAAGTAGGGGCACTAGATCTAGATCTACGCTCCTCTTGAACAAGTTCAGATTTTCTTAGATTTTTGTTAGGTTGTAGGAAGCTATTAAGTTGGGTGGATTAAACATCCTAATTGGCAACCTTATGTCATCCCACAACCAACTGAGGAAGCAACTTAACTTATAGGTGTCAGAGAATCCCCTTAACCTATTAGACAAGGTTTCAAATCTAGCATTGTAATCTTCCATGGTCCCATTTAGTCTAAACCCAGTGAGAGACTCCATAAGGTCATCATAGGCATTTAGTCCAAAACTCACCAACAATGCCTTGATAAAAGAATCCAAGTCAGTTATTTGTCCCGATTCCTCCAAGTCTTAGAACAATATCAAGGCTCTACCCTCCATGTGAAAGGATGCTAGTCTGATGCAATGATGAGGCAAAGTATTATGTAAAGAAAAGAATTGATGTAGCTTGTAAATCCAGCCAACAAAGTCTTCACCATGTAAGACAGGGAACTTTAGGCTTGCTGTTCTTGATTGAACTTCACCCATGTGGTGTTGGTTGATAGCTTCATGTCTCATCGGAATTATTGCAGAATATTCACCTTGACTGTTGTTTTGATTTTTTCTTTGTAGCTCCAATATTAAAGCTGCCAAATGTTGTATTATGGAATCAATTTGTCTCTTAAGTGGCAACATCTCATTTTCCAAGTTTTGATACTATGAATTTATGAATTATTTGAGAGCATTTAACCCATCTTGATGGTGATTCAACCAAGTACCTTTGGCCCTTATATGTATTCTCCTAGCACAGAGATCGGTGTCTCTCTGATACCAACTTTGTAACACACCAGAGTTGTAAGGAAAAGACCCAAATAAGCTCACTTCAAGGAGAGCACCACCATAGAGAAAACGAAGGGAAAAATAGGAATAAGAAATTCTATTACTTTTCAGATGTTATTACAATATTCCCTAGTAGTACATATACTTTTAGAATCCCTTAATCGTATCCCTCTTTCTATGGCCATGGACTGATATAAGCAAACAATAAAAAGGCCATGGGACGACTCTAGTAACAAGGCAAATAAACAACAAATCCAACTTTATAAACTAGGTCACTAACAAACAACCTTCCCGGCCCACTATGACAGACAATCTACTCAATGAGTAACATAAAGGCCCATCATGATAAGCCGATTCAACAAGTAAACATAAAGGAACTATATAAGATAACTAACTCAGTAAAGAACAAAGCTCACGAGTATTGTGTTGAATTGATTAACTGAGTCTAAGTTTCAAAATGTCACCTTGTATTCGTGTTTGTAACCTTTTGGAACTGAATGGATCAAATTTTAATGAGGAGGTCAATTCTAATATTTCAGAGGTAATCCAAGCTATAGTTAGGGGTGTAACCGGTCCGGTCCGATTTTAGACAAAATTTAGGACCGAACCGGTATGTACCGGTTTTACATTTTTCAAAACCGACTACGACCCAGTTACTCTCCTAAACCGGTACTTCCAGTTTTACCGATTTCCAGTTCGATTTTTTGATTTTTTAAAAATGTAAAAGACATATAATAAAGTGTTACTTCTTATGATAAAATGTTCTTAATAATTTAATATATATTTTATGTTTAAAGCATATGATCAATTAAATTTTCATTTTTAAGACTAAACTTTTATTTTATAAATTATAATAATATCATCTTATATATAATTATATTAATAACATGTGATCAAACAAATTACAAATGTTTATATTTAAAATTAACATTTTATGTTATAATTTATAAATTATAATATGAAATTATTTCATATATGATATATAATTATATATATTATATATAAAGATTTCATATATAATTATATATTATATATAAAACTTATATATAACAAATATTTCGTGTAATAAATAAAATTAAATTTTTTTTTCCCAACCTGTTCGATCCGGTCCCTGAAATTATGGAATCAAGACCGGACTGGGTTCAACTGGTTTTCATAATATAGGAATCGGTCCTTGACTGAACTGGTTCAAAACTGGACCAACCAGTCTGATTCGATCCAGTTTTTCGATTTAAACTTACACCCCTAGCTATAACACAACAAGTTATTGAAAAAATTGCATAGAACCTCCTAGCTCGCAATTGCAACAGTATTGTGAAGGGTTGCATAGTCAAGCAACTCAATCGAATACACCCACCCTCCTGCGATTGAAGTGGTGACTCAATTATGGCTGCGGATTATATCCAGGATATCGAGAAGATGCTCTGAGTCCTCAAGTGCACTGATGAACATAAAGTATTGTTCCCTACCTTTAAGCTAGCGGTGAAGCTAAACGTTGGTGGATTATAGAGAGAACGATTAGGGAGGCTGATGGGGGAGAAGTCTCTATTAGCTAGCCCCACCTTAAGTAGATTTTTTTTTAATGTTTTTTCCCAACATCTGCTAGAGATGCTAGGTCTAATGAAGTAACCAACCTGGTTTTGGGAACCATGGCTGTAATCAATATGATGCTAAGTTTATTAAGTTGTCGAGCTTTACCAATTACTTGATCCCATATGAGGAGAAGAACTCTTGGAAGTTTGAGGAGAGCCTCAAATTTCAATCATAGGATATACAAGTGAGTTGTGGGCTTTCAAACTCAAAATTTCTCGAAGTTGGTTGATAAGGAAATCGCGTTGAGCAAAGCCTCAAGAGTAATGCAGAACTTCATAAGCTAAGAAAGAGGTCTACGACACAGAGGTCCCTCTGGCGAGAATCAAAGACCACAGAAGAAAAGGAATGAAGGAAACAACTTACGCCAGAGACAAGTGCACAATCAATAGAATATGCCTTGCAAGTCATACAATGTACTACACTTTGGGAAATGCAGAAGGAAAGTTGGACAATGTTTTTGATGTGGTAATGTCACCTCACCAGAGACTGTCCAGGGCAGTTAGATGGCAGTAAAAATCCCAACCCACTTCAAAGGACCGATCCAGCGACACATGGTGACAATCAACGCAATACAATGTAGACCTTAGTTTATGCACTAACCCCTAGAGAGGCTAAAGACAATAATGATGTGGTTACATGTACTTTGCTTGTCTCTCCAAGAAAGGTACAATGTTATTTGACTACGAGGATACTCATTCCTTTATTTCAACGGATTATACCTATGCCATATAGCTTGGTTTGCTTTCAAGGCTAAAATCCAAAATTTTGAAAACCTCTCATCTCATCATTACAACTTTATCAAATTTTTACATAAAATAAAATAAACAATTTAACTTTTTCAAATCTTAAAATAAAATAATATTAAAAAATATATTCTAACAATATTTTATTCAACTTTTTAACTTTAATCTCAACTCATATCTGAAAACAAACGAGGCCTAAAGTGTTGGGTAACAGCTTGGCGGTAACAACCCAATAGGGCACATAGTTGTATGTAGTAAGGTTCTTTGTGGGTGTCCAATCTCTATTGAAGGAAGGTTGATACTAGACATTAGAAAATGATTTTTATTAGAGTGTGCAACAGAGGCATAGTACTTAGTAATATGATGGTTTATAATAGATCTTGTGAACGAGTTTATGTTGGGTTGATCATGTTGTAGTATGAACTTATGGTCAATAATGGGTAACATTTGAGGAGACAGGTAGGTGACCAAAGTGTAGAATGGAATGCATACTTGAAAGTGGAGGCTTAGGCATCAAATGTGGGCTGCTCGATGGAAAACGTGAAGGTAATAACCATTAGGATCCATGGTGTTGTAGAACATATCCTTGTAGAATTGAAGATTTGGATATATGAATTATATCTTAGGATGGCAAATGCAAGTACTATTTGAGGAATTTATCATGAGCATATTTTGAAAAATGATGTGAAGAAGAGTATAGTAAAATAAGAAATCAATCACACGACACAATGATTTATGTGTTTTGACAATGTGTCTATGTCTATAGAGTTATAGAAGATTTTATTATCTTGAGGAATGACAAAATATACTTTAGGGTGAAATACACTGTTCCATATGACCATATTTTTCATCATAAACATATTTCTAGGGTTGTACGACAGAAATCTTAATTTTACAATTATCGTGTCATTCGCTTGAGTGACATGTGATATGAGTGTCGAGCGAACTGTTTGCTTAAGCTTCGCTTAAGCAACTTGTCGAGCAAACTTTCTGTTAAGCGACTTATCACCCAAGCCTGCGCTCCATGGCCCAAGCCCCATTGAAACTCCATTTAAAATTGTAACGAATCCTTCTCGGGTAGGGTAATTAAGTCGAGCCACCACAAGAAAACTTGACTCCACAAACTTAACAAAGCACATAGGACAAACATGTGGATGTGGATGTGGAGATTCTTATAGCCCCTAGCAAATTTTGAAGACAAAATTTTTATAAGAGGGGAATGTAATGACTCGGCCTCTGTTAAAACCCAAACCTAAATTTTTTAAACCCAGCCCATGTAGAAAAAAGATAAACAAGAAAGGAGGAGGACCCAAGACAACGTCGTTTTAGGCTAACACTTTTTAAAAAGAAGAAGATGGTACCCAAATTTTATTGATAATCCTAATTTATGGCAGATGAATACCTTATACAATAAGAGCTTGATGGTTATATTCAGAATCCCAAAATCAAGATCCTAGAAATTAAATGTTCACAAATAGGAATTTATATAAGGAATAAACAATTAATGCCTAAGGTTGAGAATACCATCCCAAATATTAAGTTGAATAGGGGAATGGAAACTTATTGTATTACCATATGCACTGAATGAGGCAAGACTATCAACTAAAGCATTGCCCTCCCTATAAACTCATTGGAGTCTAAAAAAGAAAGAGTTTTTAAGATGCAAAATATCATCCCAAATATTAAAAAATTTCCAAGAGGGTTGGGAACTGGAATTAATCCAATTAACCACAGAGTCCGATTCCACAATAACATCTGACACATCCAATTGGTAACATAAAAGCAAGCCAATCTTTAAAATTGAAAGCTCAGCAAAAGTGTTAGTGTCTATGCCCAAAAAAAAGAAAGAAAACCTAGCAATAACAAAGCTATTAGAGGCCCTTAATATGCCCCCACAGC
Source organism: Pterocarya stenoptera (assembly GCA_003123785.1). Taxonomy (NCBI): domain Eukaryota; kingdom Viridiplantae; phylum Streptophyta; class Magnoliopsida; order Fagales; family Juglandaceae; genus Pterocarya; species Pterocarya stenoptera. The sequence goes on from QEOT01005533.1 coordinate 79,533, forward strand.
TAGCAAGACCAGGGTTACCTTTAAAAGCACCATCATTGTCAAGATTGAGAGTTCCCATGGGAGAGGGATCCATTTCATAAGGAAAGGTTTCTTAGTTCTAATAGTGGTACTTGAAATATGAAGAGACTCGAGGACCGAAGCATTGGAACAAGACAATAACACATTTTTGTTCTTTGCAATACATCATCAAAACTCTTTTTTTTTTTTTAACTAACAAATTTTACAATATATTATATATCAGCTTATCTATTCTTTATCTATATTATTTAAACATTGTTTCTTTCTTCTATCTTCATTCATTTTAAATATTTTTCTAACTATCATTAAGTTTGTAATATTCTCAGATATTTCAATATTTCTCATATATTAACGTGAACATAATATCTTTTTGTTGCCAAAATGATGTCAATATCCCAATATAAAATTAGAAAGAAAATAAAGATGAAAAAAAACTCATTCATCATTTTTTTCTGAACTTTTTATCATTTTATCATATTATGAAAATTTTCTAACATGACTATTTTTCTTTTATTAAAATAAAATGTTCTAATAATATTATAAACTTGTCATGCTTTACAAAAAAAGAGTTTAAATGTGAGAAATATAAAGAAATATTAGGAAAGAGAAATAAATGATAAAAAAAAATATTTACAAAGATGAATAGTATTGCATGTTAAATGCAGAGAAGCACTTTAACTCATATGTATTTTATATTGACTTTACATAATTTAATGGAAGCCTTATTTTGACATATTTTTCTCAATTTTACAAAAAATTACAAAATTGAGAAGCCATTGAGAGGGCTCACTAGTGTGGGTATCTTCAAATCTAAGAGCATGCTCATTATTCTTGAAAGTTAAAATTTGGCTAATATGATACTTTTTAATTTTTGGTTAATCACTCAAAACTTGAACTCTATATTAGAATAGCTATTTCACTTTCTTTAATAATAAAATATTATTATTTTTCTCATCTATTTTTTAATGCATTTTTTAATTTCTTAAAATACTTTTATATTTTCATTTTCATAATCTACAACAACCTCTAATAATAATTTTCATTTTCATCTTCACAATCTATACAATTATATAATTGATATAAAATTATGAAAAATGTTAAATGTACTGAAAAAAATTTATAAAAAATTTATTTCTTTACATATAAATTATTGATATGTTGAAAATTATGATATTTGAAATTCAAAAACCTTTTTTTGACAAGTTAAATTTCAAAAGAAAACTTTTTTTTTGATAAGTTAATAAAAAACTAACAAAATAAGTGCTGTAAATAAAATTATAATTACGTGTAACACTACTCCAAAAATTATATAACCTTGCTACACTAGCAATTCATATTTATCTTTGGCTTTGCCTTTACTGTAATTAATGGTAACATTACTAAAACAGGTTGCTGTAACCTGGTTCCCAAATCTCCCAAGTCCCAAATAACGACAGAAGACAACAAACGGGCGAGAAAGAGGCTTAAACCCTAAAACCCTAATTTTCTTCCCTAAGCCCTCTGACCCGACGCCTCTCTCTCTTCTCTCCTCCTGCGCAGACACCCCATCCACAACGCCTCTCTCGCTGCCCGTTTGCCTCTCTCACAGTAGTTCCCTTTCTTCTCTGTGATTGTCGCTCGCCGCCGCACTCAGCTCCACGCTGTCCGTCTCGGTTCGTGCTGGGCCGCTCTCCGCAGTTCAGTTCCGACCGCTGACACCGTGAAGCTCCGCCGCACCAAGCCCTTGTTTCCCAAGCCCGACACTCTCTTCTCTCTCTCCTGTGCACCTTTTCTCACCGTGGAACGTCCAGCGCCGCCACCTGTCTTTCCCATCGCCGATTGCAACGCCGGTAAGTCCTCCATCCGTATCTCTCTCGTGCTCTCATTTTCTTTCTCTGTCTGTGTCTCACTCGCGATATCTCTCTCTTGTGCGCTCTCTCTCTAACTCTCTGTCGACGTCTCACTGTCTGTGTTAGGCTGACCGCAGCGACCGACAAAGGTCGCGGGAGCCAGCGTGCGGCCCCACGCCACCGGTCTCTCTCTCCCGCTCGTCTGCCTTGGTCACTCCCTTGTCCGTCTCGGCTTTCCCCTCTCCCACTCCGTCCGGTTTTGTTCTCCCGCCGTGTGTTTCCTAACCATCTCGAACTCGGTTTTGATGTTGTTTTCAATGTCTCAGAGCATCCCAAAATTCAATAGAAAATGCCGCCACGCCCTCGACTCTGATCGATCACCACTTTGAGTCGAGGAAGGTACCCTCTATCTCTACCCACGTTATTACCCTTAGTTTTCTTGACTGATTTTTTTGGTGCTACTGGAAGACTTGGTTGTCTATGTTGGATGTTGGAATTGTGGTTTGAGTAATTTCATGGCTTGGTTGATGTTGGAAGATATGAGTTGTTGTTTTGATGTGTCGGGAGTTCGAATGTAAACGTGATGCGTGTTGGAATGAGATTTAGGGTGGGTTTGGATGTTGAAATGAGTTGAGTTGAGTTGAGTTGAGATGATAAAATATTGTTAGAATATTATTGTTTAATATTAAAGTTATTTTGAAATTTGAAAAAGTTGAATTGTTTATTATATTTTGTATTGGAATTTGAAAAATGTGTAATGATGAATTGAGATGAGTTGAGATGAGTTGGGATGAGTTGGGATGAGTTTGGGATCCAAACGCACCCTTAAGTGCATTGAAGGGGGTTGGGCTAATCTGTTGGTGGAGTAGTGTTTCCGAATGTTTGGGCCATTATAGAACCGAGGCACCATGATGGACTTTTTTTTTTATGAATTTATTTGTGCTATAGTTTTGGGTAATAGAATTTTGTCAGTTAGGTTTGTTTTGTACTGGTACAGGTTATTAATATGTTAGCGATATCTTCCTGGTAGGTTGTGATATTGCTACCGTTTGGGTTCAAAGCTAAGATGGTATACTTCAAAAGTTAGGCAAGCAATGCTCTTATGTTAGAGCATTGGCAATGGCTTAGCCATTTGCCAATGCAAGTCCAAATTGAAAGGAAATGTGAAGAAAAACACTTGCATTGGGCTAGCTATAATAGATAAATTTAACATTCCAGTTATAGTAATTATTAAATTTGGAGAGCAACTGTAGATAGGCTAAATTATTTTTTTAATATTTCTCTACCTCCCAATAACTATAGACAGACCTATAGCAATATTTCTTTTACAATACATGTTGGGTAGAATATATTTATTAAATAATTAGGATGCGGGAATAAATAGTTGAAATTTTTTTATATGAAAAAATGTAATTAATTAATATATGAAGTGTATTTGTAAAATGTTAAAAAAAAAAATATTATTAAAAATAATAATATTTTATTATTATTTAGACTTTAAGATAGCTAGTCCAAAGTAGACTAACATTTTAGCTAGTCCACGTTATGGCCAAAAGATAGCATTCTAGCTAAATTTTAGGCTAGGCAATGGCTAGGCCATTAGACTTTGCCTAAAACCAACTAAGGTTGATTTTGTGAAAAACTTATGAAACAGCTTCGGTTATTTTTTAAACTAGTCTTTGTATCTGAACTTTGAAATCTGACATTTTATCATGACTGGTCTAGACATGAGCAATTTATGCACTCTATCATATTATCTGATTTTTAAGTGGCAGGAACGAACTCCTTGACCATTTGGGTACCGGCATTACGCCATGGACTTGAAAGTGAGGGAGCTCCTCAAGGAGGTCCGGCTCAACTACTCGCCTGCCTTCACCAAGCTTGTTGACGACACCATTGCGGCCATCAAAGATGCCATCGATAAAATTCCTGAAGACTTACTGGTCCTTATCTTTTTCTTTCATTTATCTTTTACAAAATCCTAAGTCAAATTTTCTATAGCTGTAATAGTTACTAGTTGAACTTGATGGTAGCCATTAATGAAACATGGGCAGGTTACAGCAGATGAAGCTTCTGGTTTCGTCCGGGACATTGGTGCAGATAAAGTTGAGTTCAAGTTTAAGAAGCCAAAATCTATCGATGCTGGTGGCAGTTATGCAATGCAATGCATGGCGAAGCCTGATATAAACGTTGATCTTTTTATTCGGTTGCCAAAGGTATTTGCAACTCTAATCCCCTAACACATATATGTGTGTATGGAAATACATTATTTGTATATTTTTTCATTTTCGGTGGAAATATAGGTGTTAGCATTATTTGTCTTATCGGTGGAGATATAGGTGTTAGCATTATTTGTCACGTTCATCATTATTGTTGCTTTGTACAATGTCACGATATAAATGTCAATTTTAAGATATTGTAAATGTGAGAGCGTATTACACACTACTTCACTAACCAAATTTCTTCTTTCAGGAGTGTTTTCATGAGAAAGATTATTTGAATCATCGGTACCATGCCAAACGATGCCTATACCTTTGTATAATCAAGAAGTACTTGAAGTTATCTTCATTAATTCGCAAGGTTGAATGGTCTACCCTACAAAATGAGGCTAGAAAACCTTTACTACTTGCCTATCCAGGTTTGTTTTTTCTGTAGTGCACTGCTGCACCTAATTCTTGGAATTTTGGACTGAACAAATGTTAGTGGCATTGCAGCTATGGAGCTTGTTGAAGTTCCTGGGTTTTTTGTAAGGATAATCCCTACAGCAAAATCACTGTTTGACATCAAGAAATTGAACCTAAAGCGGAATAATGTCCGTGCCCTGAATCATGGTTGTGTGTTTTCTTCAGTTTTTATATGTTCTCATCTTGGAGATGTTTGATGATGTCTTTACCCAAACTGGCTGACTATTTATAGATTTTTCCTTTTTCTTTGTCAAAGGGGGTATTCCTCAGGCTACACCGAAATACAATAGTAGTATTTTGGAAGACATGTTTTTAGAGGATAGTGAAGAACTTAATAGGAAAAATCTTTCAGGAAGGAAGGAGTTTGGAGAAGCTTCAATTTTATTGAAGGTATAATTCCAGAATACGAATGTCATTTTAACAATGTATTTAGTAGCTTTGTGTTGGGATATGGAAATATTGAGTTTGTCTTTCTGGTATAGGTTTGGGCTCGGCAAAGAAGTTCAATATATGGTCATGATTGCCTAAATGGATTTATAATTTCTGTCATATTGTCATACCTTGCTAGTCAGAACAAGATTAACGCTTCGATGAAGGCAATGGAGATATTTCGTGTTACCTTGAGCTTCATTGGTACATTTAGCTTTTCTTTTCACCCTTGTTTTACAGATTTTTTCGTTTTTGTACTCCGAGATTTGTATTTTTATTTTTATTTTTTATGTACGCATGGTGAAATACATTCAGGTATTTAACTATTCAGGAATTGAACTTGAAGCTATGAGATTGATGTTCCATTTAAATTGTAGAATTGCAGTGTATGGGATTAGGTAACTTATTTTTATGTAGCTCTGTGGACGACACTGTAATTCTTCTCAAGGTTAAGTGGTACTTGGGCTTGGGCTTCGCCTATTACTATGTTTTAATAAATTTTAACTTATCAAAAAAAAGGTTAAGTGGTGCTTAGTATTGATGAATATTCTGGCAGGTGTAAATATTGTTCAAGAAAAAGAGTTAGGTTATTTAACTGTTAATCTATGCTTAAAAGCAGCTTGCTTGTTTTGTTAATCAGGGTTGAAGAAATTTAAATTGGGTACTTGTTGCCAAATTGGAGGATGTTAGTCAACCTGGCAGAGTTTGTATTATCTTTTGTGATATTTTTGTGTTTCTTGTTGCTAGTTTTTCTCTGTTTTGGTTACTGAACTCATGTGCTAGTTAATTGCTTTACCAGGAAAGAAAAAAAGAGGGGAAGGGGGGGAGGGAAGAAAAAGGAAAGCAAATTTCAATAAACAGTGTTATTGAAGAAGGTCAACTTAGCCTATAAAGTTTTTATTGTTGTTTTACTTTAGGCACTATCTTTTCAATAAAATCCAGAAAAGCCAATATGTTTGTTCTTAGTTACTGCACAAAGGTCAATATGGGAGGAACAATGCAAAAGAATGCAATGGAAGTGATGATGTACATTAAATGTTAAAATACTATGATTCTGAATGCTTGATTGAGGTCATGCATCTATGAAAGGAAGTTTCCTAATATGCATCTCTTTAACAATGCAGCCTCTTCAGAATTATGGAGCCGTGGGCTCTACTTCAAGCTGGAAGGGCAGAAGGCTATTCCAAAGGAGGTCTGATTACTTACTGATTGTATGATAAATGAAAGACAGTATGTTCGGTATCAAAATAAATTTAGAATCTTTTAGAAAAAAAATTCAATTTCAATCCAACATCTTTTAAACACTAAACAAATTTTCATTTCTCAAAAAGAAAAACAAATCAGTTAAGCATTAGACTGAATGCTCATGAAAAAAATACAAAAACCAAAACGTCGTTCACAGGAACCTANTGAATCATATTGAACTTAGTGAAATGCATGTATATGTAAATTTTCTCAACATTTCAGCTCCAAGATGAAGCTGCTTTGACACTTACATGCTTAGAGAAATGCAGAGATGGTGGATTTGAGGAGATTTTTATGACCAAGGTTGACTATGCTTCTAAATATGACTATTGTATGAGGTAAGACTATTTAACTAATACCTTTAATGGGTTGACATTATTGTTTCATAGAAAACTTATTGAAGGATGGAATCTAGAAATAAATTATTCTTTCTAGATGTTTCTGCTTTTGATTTAATAGTGGAATTACAATATTAGGCTTGAGAGCTGAAGGTTTTGTTTTATTTCATTGTATCAATAAAGAAGAGTGCTTTTTTTTTGGTTTGTAGCATGCTTTTCTTGTTATTACTATAGAACTGTATAATTTCATGACACTTATTAGGTGGTAATTTACACTAATATTTGTGCCGTGGACTAATATGTAGCATCTTAATCTCTTTTCCTGGCCTTAATGACATGTAGCATCTTTATCAGTTTGAAAGTAAGTGTTCCATTGATCAAAAAAAGAAAGTAAGTGTTCCATCGATATTATTTTTGCAAATATCAAAGTAGATTTTCTCCCAATGAGCTCAAACTCAAATGTGACCTCATCATCCAATGTGAATTGGGTGGAGGGTGTGCTTTTGGGTTCACGGCCCATCAATCTCGAATAATAAAGCTATACCTCTTTCTGTTTACATGCATTGTTTTAAGACAAGCTGTTGTGAATCAAGTGTAGGCTGTTGAAAAATAAATTTAGGCAGGTTGTCGACTTGCGTAGTTTCAAAACTTCAAGCATGAACCATTTGCCAATTTAGAATATATAACTAGAGTCGAAATGAGAATGTTAATGTCGATGATGTAAATACCAGGAGATATAGTATAAGGAATGAGGATATCTATTCAAATATGAGGTGTTACCTATTCATAAAAAGATAAGGGATAATTGCCTATGTAATGATTCAAGAAAAGCCCAAGCCAATCTGGGCCTATTCTCCAAAAGGACCTATTGATGTTACAATTGGAACCCCTTGGAATCATTAAAAAGGGCAAGAATTTCTCCCTTCCAACAATTGTGGGATTCCATTCACCACATCCCTGTACTCAATCTTGGGCATTACAACCTAAGATGGTTTAACTATGTACAACAAAGTTAGATTACTACAATAGTTAGAATGAGTGTCTCTAATTTAAGGAGGGGGAAAGGCTGGAGATGAGAAATAACGAAGTTAAAAATAGTGATGGACATGATAAATCGGAAGGTGACCTAGATTAGGAGTAGATTTTATAGACCTAGCGAAAGAGATAGATGTTGATGATGGATGCAATCGAGTCGGGCCCATTTATTTCATAGAACGACTTGGTTGAGTTGACTATATCAAGGATGGAATTTGATTCAATGGTGGTGTCTAGTGGTAATATACCTTGGGTTCAAGTTTCCTTAGGAGCTTGCAACTGAGCTATGCCTCATCTTATTATTTATCTCCTGTAGCCCAAAATTACCTCTTAATATTTCTCATGTTGAATGGGGATATGTATTTCATGTTGTTCAAGTTAGAATACTTTTTGTTTGGAAGAAACTGGGATTTTGGAACTGACACATCTCTCCGAGTTACAGTCAGTTATCCTTCTATTGGAGTAAAATAGCCATTAACAGAAAGCTAAGAAGTCAGATGGCCCCTATCCTAAGAAATCATCAATTAAGATTTTAACTTAAAGCATACAATGAGCTTTTTGTTAAGAGTGATGAAGAAATAGGATGTTCCCTTTATGATGATAAAAATTGAGGATAATAAGTTCAAATAGGAAAATGATGATTTATTCAGCCCTCAAGTTCACAAAAGTCAAGCAAATGACTACTAGGTCTTCTGCATGTTTCTTCTTTGGAAAATGATCAACCTACAACTCTCTTATAACTCTATGACAAAACTACCATTCATTTAATATAGAGTTGTAAAAGAGTTGAAGGTATATCATCACTCTTCTTTCGTACATGTTTGTTTCAAATTTCTGGTGGAAAACCTGAAATTAAATTCTTGGAAAATTTGGCAGGCTGGTATTGAATTGATTATTTTGGGGGCATTCACTGTATGGTAGACCACTTACCCTATAAAATAAATATAGCATACAAAAATTTTGAGGATTAATATTTGATATAGCAAATAAACAGCTTATAGTTCAGAGGTTTCTCTAAATACCATTTAATAACATAAAATGCACTCCTTTCCTTTCATGTAATTTCTTGTTCCCATGTCTACAGTTGAGAAAATGTTTTACACAGTACATTCTTGTTACTAGTTGCGTTAATTGAATAATTGCGGTGATTGGTTGCTTAGCATTGGTTTAGCTGCACTATATCTTTGATGCTCTTTCACATTTTTTGCTTTTCAAGATTGAACTTGAAGGGGAAAAGTGAGGTTCATGCATCAGGATTTTGCATGGATGATGAATGTTGGAGGTTATATGAGCAGAAGGTGCATACTCTTCTGAATCAGGGGTTGAGTGATAGAGCAAAAATGATTCGTGTAACATGGAGAAACACATTTTCAGGATGCAGTATTGAAAATGTATGGAATCAGATTTTATCTTTGATACCTCTTTCCATAGATTAATTATGTCTTTTATAACCATTTTCTAATTAGCTTGTCACTGCAGGGCTTGTCAATATTTGATAGAGAGCCATTACTCATTGGAGTTTCAGTGAGCTCTTTGGAGAAAGCTTTTAGGGTGGTTGATATTGGTCCAGATGCTGAAAATAAGAATGAGGTATTTCAGTTTTTATTTTTGGAGAGAGAAAGGGGGATCTGGCAAATTATATCTTCTGATTATGTGTTGATTTTACTTATTGTCACTAGGCTCTCAAATTCCGGATGTTTTGGGGGGAGAAGGCTGAGCTTAGGAGATTTAAAGACGGTAAAATTGCAGAAAGCACAGGTAAGACATTACACTTCTGTTGGCGCTTAATTCAGTTTAGTTCCTTTTGGATGATTTGAAAGCCTTTTTAGTGTTTGGGCTAATATTAATTGTCAAGACAATAACTCCGATGAATTTGTTTTTCTACTTTCATAGTATGGGAAAGTGAGCAGTGGACAAGACATCTCATTTTAAAAAGAATTTCTGAGTATGTGCTTGTGCGGCATCTTTCCTTAACAAAGGAGAATATTGTGCATATGGTGGATCAGCTTGATTTCTCACTGCTTCATGGTGTTAATGGTAATGATATTGGGCACGAACTTCTTGTAGTTTTTGTGAGTTTTCTTCCATGTTCTTTTCAGTGTTGGTAAAGCATGCTTAAGTGCAAACTGCCAAGGCAAAGTGCATTTGCAATTGCAAAATCATGTGCTTTTTGACGCTTTATATATATATATTTATATATAACTATTACTTTTGTCTGGACCATTAATTTAGATGAAGTAGATGAGGAAGATGATAAGGGTTACAAATCTTTTGATAACAATGATGATGGTCCTATGCATAATAATGAGATGGTTATATACTTTAGAATTGCATTATAATGCAATTTGCTTATGTTAGCATTTAAGTCAATACCTATATTATTGTGCTTGTTTTGGTCAATTGCCTTTTGGGTATATATTGATTCAACCATGTACCTTATTTTGGTTATGGCCATCAAATATTATGTATATTTTGTAAAGCACACGATAATTATATAAAATCCTATGTTGTTTACCGATCAAAAAAAAAATATATATAAAATCCTATGTTCAAATTTTTTATAGTTAATTGATCACTTGATTGCATGTTGCATAATATCCTAACAAATTGAGTCGATAGGCCAAATATGTTACTTTCTTGCTATTTTTCAAGCTTTCGATGTCTTTGATGGATATTTTGTTATCATGCATTATTTTTTATAACTTGTGCACTTTACTTCAATCATATGCGCGCTTGTGAATTGTGCCTAGACTCTGGATGGCGTTTGCGCTAGTGTGCCTCACATTTTTGCCAACACTAGTTCTTTTTCTCTTAGAACTGTTGTAAAGATAAAATTTTATTTTTTCAGATCCTGTATCATTTTCTGGAAATTTGCTTGGAGCACTTGAAGTTTTAACAAAGCGCCTAGGTCTTATCCAAGACATTCCGTTGAAGGTTTCTAGTGTGCAGCCGATCGACCCAGGTACACTTTCTATAGCCGGAAAATCTCTTCATGTGTTGCTATATTTATTAAAGAGATTCTTTTGTTGTTTGATAAAGTAATGAAGGTAGCTTGGCTCAAAAAATTCTGAGGAGCATTGTTTTCTTACATAGTTTAGTTTAAGTAACATCTTCAGTCGGCTGATCTTTTATAGACAGTTAGTCTCCCTCGCAAGCAATACTGTGTGCTTATCATTAATTACAGCTTTCAGGTTTACCTCTGTCTTCCCTCCCGAACCTCATCCATTGGTTATTGACAAGGGTGATGTTCCGAGGACACATAAGTTAATGTCATCATGCATTCAGCCTCTGGAAGTTATGATTCAGGTATGATTTCTTGTTGATCAGTCATGATTTCTATAGTAATCATTGTTATTTAATTTCTGAAAGTTATTATTTTTTATGATATAGTTGGAAGGCTCTGGGAATTGGCCAATGGATGACTTAGCAATTGAAAAAACTAAAATTGCTTTCCTTCTTAAGATTGGTGAGAGGTGGGTCAAGCTGGGGTTTTTTGGTTCACAAGGATGCTAATATCCTTTTAAAAAATCTATCTAATGATACTACCTTGGCAGTCTTCAGAATTCCTGGGGGATGAAATGTACTGCTACTGAAGATGACGTGGATGTTTTTATGTCTGGATATGTATTTCGTCTTAGAATTTTGCATGAGAGAGGCCTGAGTTTGGTGAAAAGGGAAAGTAAGAACTCTTACCCTCACATGTATACTGGTGTGCTCGTAAGACTCTTGTGATGCTGACTAATTAAACAAATTAATTTGCAGTTGGAAGTGACCAAGTTAAGCAGGTCACTTCTGCAGACAAGCAACTTTTTGTTCGCAGTCAGCATTCTAGCATGATTAATGGATTACAGGGTCGTTACCCAATATATTCTCCTGTAGTTAGGTGAGCATTTGAATTTTCATGCTAAATTATATTTCTAGTTTAGTCCCTAACTGAATTTTCATGACTTTCTAGTTTCTCTTACTTCGACCTAGATAGGTCTTATCTCTTGTATACCATCTTGTGTACTTGGGCTTTGTCTATCTCTATTAATATAATATCGATTACTTATAAAAAAAAAAAAAAAACTTGTTTTGGTTATTGGTGTAGGCTTGCAAAACGATGGGTTGCTTCGCATCTTTTTTCAGCTTGCTTGGTAGAAGAGGCTGTTGAGCTGTTGGTAGCTTACATCTTTTTAAAGCCCTTACCATTCAATAATGCTCCTTGCTCCCGCATAATTGGATTTCTAAGGTTGAGTTATCTGTTCCTGCTTTAAAGCATTATAAATATTTAAGTTAATTCTACTGAAATGCTTGTTTTGCATCTTAAATCATTGATATTAACTTAAAACTGGGACCCTTTCTTCCAGTTCTCTCTGACATGCAATCCTAAATTAATGATTGAATTAGAAACACATAAAACTTAATTATTTATTTCTATGTTGGTCAATATCCATTCTGGTGGCTCCAGCTGGGAATGGGCTTATATAATATATGGGTTGGATTATTATATCTGTGAACTATTTAACAGTCTTCTTGGACCTAACATTGTTTGGTTATATGCATGCCAACTTCATTTACAGGTTCCTACGATTACTGTCAGAGTATGACTGGACCTTTTCTACTCTGATTGTTGACATAAATGATGACTTGAGCATAAATGATGTGAAAGAGATTAGTGTAAGTTCTGCATCTGAGTGAATTATTAGTGAAAGTACGATAATTTTAGTGTTTCTTCACTTGACAGCCATTATGCATGTCATTTTTTTAGGATAACTTTATGTTGAGTAGAAAAGCTTCTGAAGAAACCAAACAAAATGTAAGTGCAGTAATGTTTCTGGCTACAGCTTATGACAAAGCATCTGAGGCTTGGACCAGATTTTCCCCAAATTCATCGGTTAGCAGTTCTCCTTTGAATTGCATTTTGTATCGTAACTGTTCATAAGTTGAAGCTTTCTCTCATATATTCATACTTGGTAATTAATCATGTCTGTTTTCCCTCTGTTGTTCTTGTTTGCTTCATAATTTTTTCAACTCTCAGTTAACCCCTAGGGGTGGGCTCAAGTGGTAAGGATCTTGGTCTTGGTGGTATGCTCCTTTCAGGTCTAAGGTTTGAACCCTTGGGGGCAAACAATTTCTAAGGTCCATTGGAATGGGGAGTTTTCCCTTGAATTACCCAAGATGCACTTACGGGAAACTCTTTGCCGAAGGCTTGTGCACTCCCGTGATTAGTCGAGACTTTGTTCCCTAACACTCGGAGCCAGTTAAAAAAATATATTTTGAACTCCCTGTTGGCTGTTCCTCTTCCACTAAACCATGTTTTCTGATTTGCTTTTGTACCCTGAAAGATTCTGGGTAGTTTTTCTCGAAGTCTTAATTTAGTCACACAGGATGGTGTTTTGTATGATAGAGATTTTGTATAACGTTGGACTGTGAGTGAACTGTAGCCATAGGGAACATTGCATTGAACAGCAGTTCCAAGATTGACTTATCTTTTAATCTTTGTCGGTCTACACTGTCCTAGAGGCACTCTCAAAACCGATACGCCTTCATCCAGCTCTTGTTATTACATAGAATTAGATTCATTATTTCATGGCTTTCCGGGCCTATTCCTCATTGACATTTGGAAATTGTTGACTTTCTAGGATCTGAAACGATTGGTGGCTTATGCTCGAAGCAGTGCAAACTTGTTGACCAAACTCATATCACAGGAGCAGAACGATTCTTATAAGTGGGAAGTGAGTGGTTTCGTTTAC
>QEOT01005533.1:98410-163894 GCA_003123785.1 Pterocarya stenoptera
GGGGGGGGGGGGGGGGGGGACGTGGCACACATCAGTGTCTTTGTGAGATTTGTTTGTGGGACCTATGTGTAGCTCTAGTGTTTTGCTTATTATTTTCTTCAAATACCTTATTTATTATTGTTTTGGATGAATTTTATCATTCATGTCATCAGTGCAAGCAAATGACTTTACTTATTAAGTTAATAAAGTGGATAAAAAGAATGAACATTGGAATAAAAATGAGTTGTGGAATAATAAAATATGGGAAGCATGAAATAAGGCACGAAACCAATTTTAGGGAGCAATGTTTTTTGCCTATCTCGAACCTTCATTTTTTGGGAATAAGTGGTTTCTTTTTTAATGTGATAAATTATTTCTGTCATTTGAGCACCAACATCATAACCACGTGCTACCATAGGACATTTTCAACGTTTCCTTTCTTTCCACCTTCCCATTCGACCGGAGTCACCTTTTGAATGATGCTTGGTCACCTTCAACACCTTTAGAACAATGTTGGGTGATCGTGGATATTTCGATTGAATATTAAGAATATTTTAGATTATTTGTTGTAAGGAGATTTTTCCTCCGTCGGCCTGTATAGTAGGCCCACGAGGGACTATTGGAGAGTCAATGGGTCATCAGGAATCCCGACCAAGCCCAATGATCCTCCTCTAAAGGGAGTCTGTAGGCCTCTATGAGGTACTCGACCCATGAGCAAAATCCTCCCGTGAAGAAACCCACACGAGGATAAACGAACGGTAAGGATTGATGAGACTTGTCGCCTTGACACCTCCTCGAGAGTACCCTACTTACTGAAACTTGGGCAGATAGGGTAAAACAAGTCAGGAAGCCACGTTGCATTAATGACACTATTCCTAGGATCACACATCACATTGATGACGCAACCCAAAAGCCACGCCGCATTAAAAGATGCTAACTAAAGTAAACGGCTGAAAGGACATAGACCCCACGAAATCAGATATGAACTATACCCCTAGAAACCTAATATAAAAGCCAATCCTGAGATACGAAGAACTCTCTGATTCCTCTAAATTTACATACAAACTCCTAAAGCGATATTCTAACTTTGGACTCTTTGGCCTCCACCAAAGCCCCTCATTTTTTGTATTTTTTCTAAGTGTGCAAGTCAAAGGTTGAAGACCCGAGTCGTTGGAACTCGGCCCAAAATCATACGAAATACAAATACGATGTTAACATTTGTGAATAATAATAAAATAATTTGTGAATAATAATAAATAATTTGTAAATAGTATTATAATAATAATGAAGTAATCTAAAAAAATCTAAAAATAGTTATGTTTTCAATCGGATGCTTAGAGAATAGAGAGTATTTGTTAGGGTTCTCTTTAGCCCTTCCCACCATCGGTACTACCTTTTATTTTTAATATATTGTTTATCTTGTTAATACTAAAAAAAAAAAAAACAAAAAAANAGGTCCCACCGAGATTTGAACTCGGGTTACTGGATTCAGAGTCCAATGTCCTGACCACTAGACCATGGGACCACGACGTGCAACTTAGTCACATCTTTATTATTACATCATCTGACAAAGTTTGAAGGTTTTTTGACGTTTCCTTCCAAAATATACGATCGGCCAACTGTCCCAAAGTCCGAACCGAGACAGCGACATGTGGTCAAGAGGCGTCAACAGCAGTGCGACTGCAACGCGCCTTCTCAAGGAGAAGAAATGGGACGCGCTGGTCATCGGCGCCGGCCACAACGGTTTGATTGCAGCCACTTACCTCGCTCGTGGAGGCCTCTCTGTGGCTGTGCTCGAGCGCCGCCACGTTATTGGTGGCGCAGCCGTGACCGAGGAACTCATCCCGGGATTCAAGTTCTCTCGCTGCAGCTACCTCCTCAGCCTCCTCCGTCCCTCCATTATCAAGTGGGTTCCCCATTAAGCCTAGAAATTACAGCGTGCTTGATTCAATGATTTGTTTCGTACTTGAAATCAGTAACTCGACGTTTCTATGCGATTTCGCGGTTACTTGTTGCTGTCTCTAAATTGTGCCTCCTTTTGTTATTATGGCTTATTGGAACCGAAGGGAATTAGAGTTGGTGAGACATGGGCTGAAGTTGTTGAAGCCGATATCTCAATCGTTTACGCCTTGTCTTGATGGGCGTTATCTTCTTTTGGGGCCGGATGACGAACAAAATTATTTGGAGATGTCAAAGTTCTCGAAAAGAGATGCTGATGCTTATCCAAGGTGATATTACGTTGTCTAGATAGAGAACTTTTTGAACTATGTCTGTATGTTGTTCCAACTTCCGTAAGTGGATCCAGAGCATGTGTCATTTTAGCTGTGTCAACTGTCATCAGTTCGTAGAATGTATAGTAGAATATCGCTCAATCCGCTATAATATATGTAACATGTGCATTGGATATAGCAAGTATGCTCCGAAAGTTGCGAGTTGATAGTCACTAGGTTGGTTGTGGTGCAATTGAGGGGCTTCTCTGACTCTCTCATCCCTTGGAGTGTGAATGGCTCTATATGCATTTTGTACAGAATCTAATGAGTAAATGGATCATCATGAATTGGGGCCATTGGAAATGTTGGGGCCGTCATCATTTTCATTTTGGATCCTTAATTCTTGAAAGATGCTCTACAGAATACGAATGGAACTTTCATCTCATGGACTACAATATATTTACTTTGTCAAATTCAATAATATGACAACTGAGTTTGTCCTAACTTTTCTTGAATAGATGTAATATGCTTGGGGCCTGATTTCTTCATTCCAGCTCATGTGCCTAGCAGTGCACAATACTGTTAATTTGGTTTCTGTCATGAAATCCTTTATTTCTTTTTACTGATTTCTAGATATGAAACTCAACTACAAAAGTTCAGTAAATTCATGGATTTTCTTTTGGATTCACAAACCCCCGAAACTCTACAATGGGATTCATCTTTAAATGATTGGCTGAGGGATAAGTTGCACAAATCAGTTTTCTGGACTCATTTCCTAAAGCATGCTCTCTCCTTGGGGCAAAAAGATATGGTGTAAGTGCTACCTTTCCAAATGAACAGTATGTTGGAATATTTTTTATCGTTTCTGTTTGTGGGATTCCCATGCGGCAAACCAACTTGATGTAATGATTATAGGTCATCTTTGACTAGTATGACTTGAATTTTGAATTTTGTATGGTATTTAAGGAATTCCTATGATTTTGACAGGGATTTTTTGGACCTTTTGCTCTCCCCAACATCAAAGGTTCTGAATAAGTGGTTTGAGGTTGTCACTTTATCACTTTGAAGTGTTATTTGTCATTTGTTTAGTATATCCGAGAGGATGATGCCTTGGTGTTTTAATTAATCAACTTTTTATGATTCCAAGGTACTGGCAAATATTAATAAAGATGACATTTTCAGCTGTGCGACCTCGTAGGCCTTCAACTTTGCTACATGATGATCATGTAAAATGAAATTTTGATGAATTTATGTTTAGTTTTGAGTCCCGAGGGAATTTCTTGGCCATAATTTGATGGTGACAGCAATGATCACTCAAAGCCAGTTTCCACGTTTTTAGATATTGTCACATACCTGCTGTAAATGTGGATAAACCAAAACATAACTACTTAATAATATGTCCAATGAGCTCTTACACAGCAGGTAATTCACATCAATATAATCTGCACCTGTATCTGAGATTATGTTTAGAAAAAAAGATAACTATTTTTGTAGAGGACTGAGGTGCTAGGTATAAAAAAAAGTATGTACTAAATCAGTGGATAGTTGAAGCTTCAGTTGGAGGAATGAGAATTAAATGTCTGTGAAAGTGAAGATTATTATCTAAAGGTTATTAGAGCTGCCAATTTATTGTTTCGTATGATTCCACAAGATTTTTAATAATTTTATGCAAGCCTTACTATTACTCACTTAAGAAAAGAAGTTGACCTTCTTTTCTAATGATATATGCTATTAATTTGGGTGCAGTCGGATGTAGTGAAGGCAACACTTGCAGCTGATGCTATTATTGGAAGTATGGTAAGACAAGACTTCTATGATGGATGCATTGTGTAGCTGTATAATTGTCATTTGCATTTGACCATGAGGGAATACAAATTGATATTTCACCTAAAAGGTCACAACAAGAGGCCATGATTTTCTTCGGCTTGTCTTTCCCTTCACTTACGTCATTCATGACTATAGTACCTAGAATAAATGTTACGTTTTGTCCTTTAATGCTCTTCAATTTTATTTTTCATGATGTGTATTAGTGATAATGTTTTATTAATATGACGAGGACTTGCTATTAGCTTTCAGGCTGCAACTCTTGTTATGAGCAAAACATTCTTCTTTTGTATTTGTGTTTGACATTGCTGTTTCCATATAGCATCTGGTTGCACTTAACATGGTATTTTGAAGTTGCAAAATTTTCTACATGCTAGAAAACAAAATCCACCATAGGGTACTTTTAATTTTTTTTTTTGTTTCAATTCCTTTTTTGTTTTTAAATGGGAGATTTCATTTTTTATGAAAAGGAGTTTTCACAGGAGCGAGCTGTTCATAACTTATCAAAAAGAATTTTGTAAACTTTTAAGTACAAGCATCTAACACCTAAAATTGACTTGGGCGCTTTGTTTAAGTATTATCTATTTGCTTCCCATAAAGAAAATTTTAATTACATCTACTTTAACCAATTGCATGAATTTCTTAACTCATACCATTGACATTGACTTATTATCATCCACACTCTTGTCAGTAAGTGTATTTATGCATCAAAATGATTCATATTTTCATTTCTATTGGTTTGTGCAGTTTGTATTTGTTTGAATCACCGTAACATGAGCAGTGTTCCCATCTTTTGATTTAATTAAAGAAAAAGGGGGTATTCCATTTTTTCAGTGTTAGTAAAATGGCATTCTCAGTTTTGTTTCATAGGCAAGTATCCATACACCTGGGAGTGGATATGTCCTGCTACATCATGTGATGGGTGAAACTGATGGTGAACATAATATTTGGTCGTAAGTATCTCATATATATCTCATTTTTTAAGGTTTTTTTTTTTTATTGGAAGATCATTTTTGTGATTATACATTGTAGAATAGCAAGCTCAGCCCAGATATATGTATATTTCTGTGTGGTGTCTGGTTCTACATATCTCATATGTGATACCTATTTCTGTGTTGATATTTGAGCTATTTTCCTCACCCATGCTTTTATCATCCTTGTTGTTGATTTAATGTGATAGGCATGTTGAAGGTGGAATGGGTACTGTATCTCTGGCTATTAGTAATGCTGCTAAAGAAGCTGGTGTTCATATTTTTACAAATGCAGAGGTATGCTTATTATTATTTTTATAAGATGTTTATTAACAGTATTATGATGCGTGCCCCTTTATTCAAGAGTTTCTTACTCAATGTGTTTATTTTTCTTTCTTCCTTAACATTTCTGAGTATCATTTAGGGGAGTTTATACTCAGAAATGTTTATTTTGATTGATATGGAAAAATGATGTCACTTCTTATTTTAAATGAAACATGCTTCTTTAAGCCAATTAGCTTTAACTGAATTGTCATATTCTTCCTCCATAATAATTGAGTGGAAGGTGAGGTTATTGGTTTATTATCCTCTTGGTGCATGTGTAAATTACTAGTTGAAAAAGAAAAAGAAAAAGAAAACTAGTTTAGCCTTTTTCATAGTTAGCTCATATTCAATAAGATGGTTTAGTTTTCATCACTCTCTACATTGCATCTGTATATGCAACAATTCACTTCCCTCTGTTACAGGTTTGTTGTCTTTCAACTTTGAAAGTTCATTTTCTGTTCAGGTTTCAAAATTGGTGATTGAAGAGTCTGGCATAGTAACAGGGGTTAGTTTGGTTCCTGTATTGTCTCAACTGAGTAATCTCAAAGCATTCATAAAATGTTCTGAGATCTATATCGCGTTGACAATCTAGGTATTGATGATTGATGGGGAACGATTGCATTCTTCAATTGTTTTGTCAAATGCAACACCTTACAAGACTTTCATGGTAAGAAGCTTAAAATTGCTGTTTTTGCATTTCCGTATTGGGATTAGCATTGACAATCACGTATTATTAAGGAACAATGTAAACAAATTATCCATTGAAGGTGATAGATAATAGATTCAAGTCAGCTGCGCAAGTTTTCTATCATTAATGTTTGTTTGTTTTAATTTGGTTAAAGGTTATTCCTTCATGATACAGGAGTTGGTGCCTCAATTTTTTCTTCCGGACGAATTTGTTCGTGCTATCAAGTACTCCGATTATAGTTCTGTAAGATTCCTTCACACATGGGAAATTATTGAACATATATTTTCTTGTATTTTTTGGATAACTATATTTGAGCTGTTGGTTATGTGTTTTCTTAGGCGCTGTGAGATCCTTAGAGCACCACTGTTTCTGGATTACTTCTAGATAAAGAAGAAATCAAACTGGAAAAAATGGTCTTTTCTTTGCCACAAATTTGTGGCCTAAAGAATAGTAAAAAGGGTAGATGAAGAACAATAGTGTAACTATAAAGGATAAAAAACTTGTACTTCCTGATGAGTTTCCATCAAGAGTTGGGTGTAATTTCCATTAACTGTTAGTTCAACCAGGTGATGTGACCATTTTTTTTCTTTTGTCATGCGACAACTTTCTTTTGTCTATGTTTCAAATGATTTCCAGTTATGGAGGTTACGACATCTTATGTCACTGACTGCTACAGGGAACAACAAAGATTAATGTAGCTGTTGATAAATTGCCGCAGTTCCAGTCTTGCAACTTGAATCATCCAGAGGTGGGCCCTCACCATACAGCCACCATTCACATTGGTTCGGAAAGGTATTCTAGCATGTCCAACATTGCGATTTATCTTGTGTGCGTGCGTGTGTGACTCATCACTGGAAAACCAAAAAAACAGAACAATTATGTTGCAACTTTGATTGCTAACTCGAAAGTGGTCTATTTCTGACTCCAAAAGCATTGCTCTTGATGTTGATAGTGTAAGTCTCATTAGATTGATGTCCTAGTAAAGCTTCTGCTAACCTGGTATTGTTGATATTCAACCTAGGGGTGGGCAGTGGGGCCCCACACCCTGCTGCCCCGCCCCTGCATGGGCAGGGGTGGTATGGCCCTAGCGGGGCCCCGGCCCACCCCCCCGGCCCGCACCAATTTTTTTTAATAACTATACATAATTACATATTTATAATATTATTTATTTTTACTATATATAAATATAGTAATATGTATTAAGTAGAACTTTTACTTAATACTTTGTGTAAGTTGTAGTGTTGTAGGGTGGCCCTTTTATAGGGCTGCACAAGGTCCGGTCCGGTCCCGCGATGGACCGAAAATTTTTGGTCCATCAATTGGACTGGACTGGACCGGACCGAACACCCAAGGGGACCGGGCCGGACCGAAAGCTACCGGTCCGGTCCGGTCCATTCGGTCCGGCCTCTTTTTTTATTTTTATTTTTTTATAAATCAATTAATAAAAAAAATTATTTACAATACTAAATTAAACTAAGTGACTTATTAATGTGGATTATATAATAAACTCAATAAAAAAATATTTTATATGGTCAATGATAATAAATTAGATAAAAATTACATTATTGAAGATATTAATTATTATTTTATTACTAACTTAAAGTATGTTAATGCATAATGAGCCATATACAACTTTTAACATTTTGTATATGAAGCAATAAGTATGAATAATTTAATTATCCATACATATTATATCCATAATTAAGAAAGATACATAGTTAACATACTATTATAAATAAGAATAAAATATTTAATTATACATACTATTATAAATTTATAAATTATACATATATTATAATTTATACTATAACACTTAATACTTAATAATATTAGTAATACATTAAAGAATATATTAATACATTGATACTAAATATATATAGTGATAGACTTATAATGATTAGTTATTATGAATCATGATTAGTATAAATTATAATTATATAATAGCATTAGTATAAAGTATTAGACTATTAGTAATATAGTGTAGCTATATATTAGTAATATTAGTATAAGTATAACTATAGTATAATTTATGATTCTAATACTATAATGACAATTATAGTATAACTATATAATAGTATTAGTATAAAGTATTAGACTATTAGTAATATAGTATAGGCTATAGCTATATATTAGTAATATTAGTATAAGTATAATTGTATAAGTATAACTATAATCTATAGTCTATACTTATAACTATACTAAATCATTATAACTTATAGTAATATATAATATAGTTATAACTTATAATAAATCACTATAATATAGGATAACTAAACTAATATAACAACTAATATAACCATTAGTATAACTATATAAATATATAATAGTATTAATAGTCTATACTTAATTATAATATAGTATAATTATATATAAAAAAAATATAAAAAATATATAGAATATATTCGGTCCGGTCCGGTCCGAAAAACAGCCGGACTGTGGACCGGACCGAATCCATTCGGTCCAAAAAAAAAATGGACCGGACCAAATTCGGTCCAGTCCGGTCCAGTCCAAAATGACCGGTCCAGTTTGGTTTTCTCGGTCCGGACCGACCGATGCTCACCCCTACCCTTTTATATATTGCCTTCACAATACATGTCTCACACTTAAGCAATGTGGGACTCTTGTATTGCCTACATATGCACTAGCAAATTTAAAAACTTCATAGTTTTTAAATTATAATCATATTTATAAATTTAAGTTTACAATTTGGGTCCAAAAATGTGTTTTTGATCACTTTTAGACCCATAAATAATTTTAGGCCTAGTGGACTGTAGTCCATTATTGAAGTGGGCGTGGGGCGGGGGTGAAAAGCCCACCCCTGGCCCATGCGGGGCGGGGCGGGGAGGGGGCTACCCTGCACCGTATGGTGCGGGTAGCACCCCTAATTCAACCACCTGGCCTGCTTATGTAATTAGTACCAATTCGCTATTTATGTTGTCAATTAATGGTGGAGATTTAAAAGTTAAGAGGATGTTGGGGATCTAAAAGTTTCTCAAATTTTTCTCACTTCCAAATGTCTTTGCGGAAAAACAATCTCAATTATCAAAACATACTACGATTTTCGTAACAAACGAAATCAAACAACTTTCACAAAACTCAACAAGAACTCTCACAAAAATATTCTTGCCATTCATATTTTCATTGGGCTCTCCACTTTCTAAATCCCTGATAAAAACCATCTCTAAAAAAAATTCTCAATTCAAAGGTATTTTTAGTATAGCCCACCATTTTCACAAAAATTGTCAAAGAAAATCTTACATCCAAACATCTGCTAAATATTTCTCGGTAGAGAGTGATGTATATTATCTTCGTAATTTTTCCTGTCCTTTTGGGTCTATATTTGCCAGTATGGAGGAGATTGGTTTGGCTTGTCAAGATGCTTGGAATGGTTTACCATCACGAAGGCCAGTTATGGAGATGACAATTCCTTCTTCATTGGACAAGACTATATCTCCACCTGGTACGACCAAGTTAATCATCCTTTTGCAATGCATTCAGTCATAGCAATTTGAGCCATTTTTTTACGTCTGTGTTTTGATCACTAACTGTATGCACCTAGAAGAACACTAAAAGAAAAAATACAGCTTGATAGAGGGTGATCTATTCCTGGTTATCCTTTCCATTTATTATTGAAGTATAGGGAAAACCACAAAAAATTCCTTAGAAAGAAAAATGTATTATTTAATTCAACGATGTTGGTTTAATCTCCATACCATCCAGGTTTTGGTAACAAGCATAGACAGAACATTCAGAAACATGCGAATACTCTCCTGAAACAAGAATTTATACAAATTGACTGAAGAATGATTAGAGGACCAGTTGTTCTTGTCAATGGATCCATGTATTCTTCATTTTTTAGTGATGCCGATTAAATTTTCTACTGCTTCATCCATTTTTCTTAATAAATTCTACTTAAAAAAAATCCTTAATAAATTCTAGGAGACCTTTCACTTTTTTATGGTGAGAATTGAGTGCATGCAGTTGAGTGGGATGTAATAACGACAATACCTAAAATGGACATGAGTCCTAAAGTGATTAATGGTTTTTGCTGTTCTTATGCTTTAGCCATTGAGGTTTGACGCATGGTCTCTGTGAATTCTTCATTTTTATATAAGCTTTGTGGTTATCCTGGATTAAGTTATGCAGCTTTACTTGTAAAATGTCAACTCTGAATCTTTTTGTAGGTAAGCATGTGGTCAGCTTATTTACACAATACACACCATATAAACCTACGGATGGTAGCTGGGAAGATCCTACATATAGAGTAAGTTGCTATTCTACCTTCTGAGAGTGTGTTTGTGCAAAGGCATTGGCATTCTAATTGTCCATTTGCATGTATTGTAGGTGACCAAATGTTTCTTGTGTAGCATGATGATGCAGTATTTAGCACTTCAAATTACTAACAGTTATACTGGTTTATTTATTGTCCTTTTCTGAATGCAATGTATAAATCATTTTTAACTCATAACAAAAAGCAGACCTGCACAATTCATTGATAGGTACGTGATGATTCTCTGTACGTAGGAGCTATATGCACAAAGATGCTTTAATTTGATTGATGAATATGCCCCTGGCTTCAGCTCATCAGTCATTGGTTATGA
This sequence comes from Pterocarya stenoptera, assembly GCA_003123785.1. Taxonomy (NCBI): domain Eukaryota; kingdom Viridiplantae; phylum Streptophyta; class Magnoliopsida; order Fagales; family Juglandaceae; genus Pterocarya; species Pterocarya stenoptera. The sequence continues at coordinate 109,008 of QEOT01005533.1, forward strand.
CATGCTAACACCACCAGATCTTGAAAGGGAATTCGGTCTGACAGGTAAAATATTCCAGATATGTACCTCTATGTTCTTTACAACTGAGTCTCGACGTTATGAATTGTATGTTTTTTTTTTTTGTGAGACTTGCATCTTTATTTTGCCTGTGGAAAAAGTAGTGGTTGAATGGATAAAGCATGCTTTTATGTTTCCTTGCTAGACTGAGGACATGTGAGACATATTGAACATTTTTGCATTTCCAATTTTATTACTAAATGAAAATAAATGTTAACAGGTGGGAATATATTTCATGGTGCTATGGGTTTGGATTCACTTTTCTTGATGCGACCCGTGAAACAATGGTAAGCCTAACAGCCTTTGGAAGTTACTATTGGGGATGATGAAGGATATTTTAATGCAAGCTAGTCCGTATGAATGCAATATCTGTTATTTTTTTGGACACAGGTCAGATCATAGGACGCCAATTAGAGGGCTGTATATGTGTGGAAGTGGATCACATCCTGGGGGAGGGGTGATGGGTGCAGCCGGCCGTAATGCCGCATATGTGGTTCTTCATGATGTTAAGAAGCATTCTCGTTAGAAGTCACTATACATTTACTATTGATGCATCTCTCTCCAGTTGGATTGCTTCTGTCATTTGTAACAGAACCTTCAGTTATCTTGGATCTCCCCTCGGACCTTAGTGGTCACAGTGCTCGGGATCTGAGCTGTAGGCTGTAGTTTTTAGATTCAATTCCATATTTGGGATACTATGTTTCATTCTAGCGTTGGGATCGCGTTGTTAAGATTTAGCCAATGTTTGGATGCAAGTACAAGTCATCTACAGTAGACTAGTTTGGTAGTTTAGATTCGATTCCACCAAGCAGAAACAGATTTGGCTACCAGGGTGATAGAACTGGAGGCAGTTTCTAACCTGCATTATGTGTAAACGCGGCTTCTATTAATCGATGTCTGTATAGACGTGCAACCAAACCTTTGTCTCTTCAACACACGCATGCTCACCCGATGCAGCCGTGTAACAGCCAATCACCCGAAATTGCGATCATGCATGCGCGGGCGTGTTTGTACCTTCGGGTGTGTGTCGAACTTGTTTCCAGTACCAGGCCTCCAAAAAATCTCTCATCTAGAATAGTATGAATCTTCCCAAAACAGAGGGAAAAAAAAAAGATCTGAAGCCCAGTCCGGGGGAGATATAGTACGTATTTATTTTTGGTGAATAAGAGAACAAACGAAAGCAAAAGATAACAAACAAAGATCATAATAGAGTACCATTTACGCCCTTCAACAGGGAAGACATGAGGGAGATAGTCTTTCAGTGGGTCAAATCTGTCAATTTTCCAATGGAAATAATGGGTAGGAGGTTCCTTGACCATTCACAAACACTACCCCATGCCAGTGATCACTTTAATAACAAAAACTTCGATATTCTTCCCATTTGTTTGGAGTACCAGTCTCCTAGAAACGAAAATGAAAAGACTCGAGACTTTTTAGTCAGAAACCAAAACGTAAACGAAGAAAACAACTATGAAATCGATGCAATGGTTAAGTAGCCTTGTTCTTAATAGGGTAGTGAAATCTTTAAGAGGTTTTTTTAGGCCTCATTGGTTACTATCGGAGGTTCATAAAGGATTATGGTTTAATTGCAGCTCCTTTGACTGCCCTTCTCAAGAATGATTTCTTCCAATGGCCACCTTAAGCTGCCTTTCAAACACTTAAGAGTGTAGTCACAACCCCTCTAGTCCTTGCACTGCCTGATTTCTCCAAAAGTTTTGTTATAGAGTGTGATGCTAGTGGTGATGGAGTAGGAGCTATATTGATGCAAGAAAGGAGACCTTTAGCTTATCTTACCCAAGCTTCGAGAGGAAGATCTCTACAATTATCTACCTATGAGCATTGGCAATGAAAAAATGGAGACCCTATTTATTAGGGAATCCGTTTGTTATCAGAACTGACCATTAGAGTTTAAAGTTCATTTTGGAGCAAAAGGTGGGCATTTCTGCTTAACAAAAGTGGGTGTGTAAGTTGTGAGGTTATGATTTCATTATAGAGTATAAAAAAGGGGATACCCTATCTAGGCATTTGGAGAAAGAGTCTGGAAGTTCACTTGCTATTCTCATATTTTCCAGTATCTATACTCTTACAAATGGTGTCCTATTTTGTAATGGCTGGATTTATGTTCCTGACCATACAGTTTTCAAGCAAAAAATTCTTAATTTGATTCATGATGAATCTATTGCTGGTCATTCTGGTTTTTACGAAACATTACAGAAGGCTCAACCTATTTTTTTTTTGGGTGGCCTAGAATGAAGTCTCACATCAGGCATTATGGGAGGAGTACTTGTTATAGTTGTCAAAGGAATAAAGTTGAAACTGTGCACCTTGTTGGATTGTTGCATCCCTTAGAGCATTAGCATTGGACTATGTAAATTCAAATATAAAATTTGCATAATATGACATGATTTTGCATTTGGCTATTTCACTCCAAACTTATTCCCACATTGAATTATCCATCTATTAGTCAAAATAATAATAAAATATTATAAATTTAATAAATTTTTTTTTCAATTTTTTTTGTCCTACTAATTTTTTTTTTCTAAATTAAGAGATACATGGAAATATTAATATTATAAAATATGAGACTTGGATAAAGATGTGGATGGGTCCTGGAGTGCAGCAAATACATTCTACATATTTAATACAACACCATAGAAAAAAACAATTGTCTATTACATTTTCACTTAAAAAAAAACACCATTGAGAAAAACATAAGTCATTACTAATGCTTAACACATTTCAACCCATCACAAAAATATACACCCCTCCAAAAGTCAGCCCATCACTAATGTTACTGCACAAAAAAAAAAAAAAAAAATAAAGACAATGTCCAATCATAAAGTTGCTGCCGAGCCACATGTATTTCCATCACATGTGACTGGATGACCCTAAAATCAGACAAAGTATACGTTAAACATATACTAGTATTAATTACAACGTCGAAATGAGCTAGAAAAATACTTACATACCTCCAAAAGGTGTGGATGGATCCTTGGATGGTGATGTGATTGCAGACTTACTCATTAAACCATTGAAAATTTCATCTTGAAGGCGTTGGAAATAAACTTACTGCTTTGGTTTCATCCCATCAAGATCTAGTTTCATTATTTTAGCTTCTAACTTCTTATTCTCAAGTGCAAGATGTCCATCTCTATCCCGCTCTTGCTTGTTGTAAAATTCTATTTTCTCTACCATGAATTTATTTTTGTCAGCATTCATGCGAGCTAAGGCATGGTTAAATTCAGCATCTACATCATCTCTAGACTTCCTCTTTCTTTCTCAACCTTTTTGCTTGGAGGTCTCTTAAGGGGATGCCCTATCTAGGCATTTGAAGAAAGAGTTTGGAAGTTCACTTGGTATTCTCATATTTCCCAGTATCTATACTCTTAAAAACGGTGTCCTATTTTGAAATGGCAGGATTCTTGTTCCTGATCATATAATTTTCAAGTAAAAAATTCTTAATTTGATTCATGATGAATCTATTGCTCGTCATTCTGGTTTTTACAAAACATTACAGATGGCTTAATCAATTTTTTTTTTAATTTTTTTTATAATTTTTTTGTGGCCTAGAATGAACTCTCACATCAGGCATATGGTAGGAGTTGATATAGCTGTCAAAGGAATAAAGTTGAAACTGTACACCTTGTTGGATTGTTGTAGCCCTTACCTATTCCTACTCAAGTAAGGAGTGGCATATCCATGGATTTTGTGGAAGGTCATTCCAGCTCTAAAGGCTATTATGTTGTTCTGGTTGTGGTGGGTAGGTTAACTCAATATGCTCATTTTGCACCCCTCAAACACCTTTATACTGTTGCTTCTCTATTTATGTCTGTTGTCTAACAATTTCAAGTTGCATGGGTTGCCTAAGTCAATTGTTTCGAATAGAGACCCTATCTTTTTCTTTTTGGCATGAGCTATTTCGTCTCCAAGATGCTACTTTAGCTCATAGTTCAGCCTACCATCCTCAAAGTGATGGCAAGACAAAAGCAGTGAATAAGACTCTTGAACACTACTTGAGGTGAGATTCTAGAGCTAAACCAAAGCAGTGGGTGGATTGGCTTCCTTTAGATGGATGGTGGTATACTACTGCCACTTATTCCTCAACCAAGACAACTCCATATGAAGTTGTGTATCATGTGGCTTGTCTTAAGCTGCAATCTTATGTTCCTAGTGCTACTCACAATCCAGCAGCTGATGATTCTTGGTGGACTAGTGATCAATTTCATGGTACACCAGCTTGTTCTTCATCGCTAAGATTCAACTTGATGGACTCGTGTTGGTTAACTAGGTTTTGAAACTCGCTAGTGTACTCGGCAACAGAGGTGTCGCTCTTCAATTTCAAGTTAACAAGCCATCTCATCAAGAGGGCCTAGTTTCGAGCAATCTTAGCTTGATACATATCCTCCAACTTCTTCTAGAGGTTATATGCATATGTTTCTTGGTCCACGTGGTGAAAGACACTATGGTAGATCCATTGCTTGATTTGACCGATAGTCTTCTTGTGCATCTTTTTCCACACTTGATCCGTAAATTCATCTGGCTGCTTCCCTTCATTTTCCAAGGGGTCAGACAGATCCTTACAGTTCAAGAGATCCTCCATCCGAGGTATCCAAAGACTGTAGTTTGAGGCAGTCAGATTTATCATGGCGCCTGATGCTGAATCCTCCATGGATTTAGACTGATTCTAAATACCAAATGCAAGTACAGAGTCTTCGAGGTGGAATATCGAAAAATGAACAGCATATACTATTATGTCCGGAACGCCTGATTTTGTTGGAAACAAGTCTTGTTTCGTCAAACTCGGACTCAGATAGTACAAATATGAGCAAAAGAACCAAAACAGGAACTTTGTCGCATGTGCAGCACGTGGAGTGTGAGTCACGTGCCTTCTTGGGTCAAGAGCGCGTGAGGTGCGTGAACTTCACACGCAGAGACTTCTCTGGAGTGCGTGCGGCGCATGGTGAGAGTGGGGGTCATGCACCTGATCCTCCCCTGGGCGCGTAGGGGCGCGTGTGGCTTCCGTTTGGCCTCTAGTTTTCACTGCTTTTCTTGTCTCGCTAGGACAAAGACAATGGTATGCTCAGAATTGCAAACTGAGCAACGCACTAATAACAAGTTTTCTATAAAAACTCCTTCCAACAATCGTTCTGATACCACTTGTTGGGGAAATCAAGCAGAATGGAATAAATAAAAGTGGAAATAAAAGAGTACACCCACTCACATAGTGACACTAAGAATTTAACGTGGTTCGGCAACTACCTACATCCACAGAAAAGAGCTTCACTAATAAATAGTGGTGCACAAGAAAATATTATAGAGGAGGAGAATCATCAACTGAACTCTTTTCTTTTCTCTCAGAGCTCTCCTGGCTCTCTCTTTTCTTTTCTTCCTTTGGTGTGTCTGAGGCTCTCACTAGGAGCGTCAATTTATAGGCCCTTCACCTACATGAATGCATTTAATTTGCGTTTAATTTGTAACTGCAAATGCAGTTACCCGCTGAGCAGTAAGCAACCATTGTGGACTGCTTGCTTGGCATGGACTTTATCAGTTTGAAGTTTCGCTATGACACAAGTAGAATAGAGAAATCATTTGACATTGGTGATTGGGTCTACCTCAAACTTTATCCTAACAAGCAACAATCTTTAGTTGTTCGACGAGAATTAAAGCTTGCCCTTGCTTCTTTGGTCCATTTCGTATCCTCCATCGGATTGGTCAAGTTGCTTATAAACTGGACTTACCCTTAGATTTCAACATTCTTCTTGTATTCCATTTTTCATTTTTTTTTTTTTAAAGTTGAATAATTGTAACGTTTCCGTACCAATGAACCTAGTAGCAGATTTTAGAGGTGTAGTCGATAGTAGGCTAATCATGCCATTGTTGATGTTTTGGTACAGTGGTGTGATGCAAATACTAAAGATGCTACTTGGGAGCCCTGTTGATTCGTATGGAACCGTTATCCTCACCCGAATGAATGGTGAGCCTGGGAGTAGGGAGATAAGGCAGAAGTATCGGGAGCTATTAGGCGTGATAAGTAGTGTAATTGGGTGAGATAAACAAAAGCATTTTGGAGGATTATTCTAAATGGGAAATGATGACGTATTGCCTGTAAAAACTGTAACATAGTAGAAGTGGGCAGGTTTTTACTTCTATGGGCTTTCTATTTGTTTGATAGAACTAATAGTTACTGTTGTACTTATGGACTAAGCCTATAAACATTGTAGAACCCAAAGTGAACGAGGGAGTCAGTTGAAAAAAGTATATATTAGCGTGCCAAAAATAGAGTTAGCCTCCACGAAATTGCTTATATTCTTAGTGCATAAGACATAAGACTTTATCAGAATCAAAACTTAAATGAAACCCCAGAAAAAATATTTATACCTTGATCTTCATAAATTAGAATTGAAGACCCGTATAAAATTTAAGTTATAAACTGATGGAGGAGGATCCGGATTTGATGATGCGGATTTGACAGATTCTACGTTGATAGTGGATTATTTTGAGAAGGCAGATCAATACAAATACGGCAAGAAACAGTAAATATTCCTGAAGATTTCTTGGATTAAGTCAATATTGCACATGTGTCAGTATTTTGACTATAACTTTGAATAGGGGTATCATAATCGGGCAAATGACCCCAATTAGGAAAGTTTTTTTCAATGCGCATATCGTAGAACTCACTGCTACTCCTATTGGTCCACATTTCGATCTTGAAATGCTCCGTTTTCCCTTGAAATCATGAATTTAAGTTACTTTTTGCATTTTATGAAAATACTTCACTTTCATTGTTAAAGATGTTTTTTATTTTGATCTGGCCAGATTTGGCAAGATTCTTATTTTAGGTATTTTATTTTTATGCAATAATTGGGATTTTGGCCTTTTCAAGCAACATTCTCATAAGCTCGGATTTTCTTAACTATTTGAGCTCGGCTTGTTGGCTTCAGAATTGGATTATGTACTTCATCAATAAATTTCACTCTTAGGGTTTTTTTCTTTTTTCCATATTTTGCATTTTTTTTAATCTCAATTCTTAGTTTCTGTTAATTAACTAGCCGTCAGAATAATTATAATTATATTCCGCATCATACAAAGAGTATTTATTCCATTATTTTGTTTTGGGACAAGGGACTAGCTAGGAAGCCAAGTCACAAACCCGACAACGACTTCAAAATATGGCTACAAGTATAAAGATGAAAAGTTCCATTTCCTAAGGTCACTCGAAACAAAATCAGTTTGCCGTGGAATTCAAAAAAGACGCATGCGCACACACACACATATATGTATATATATGTATATATATATATTTATATATATATATATGTATATATATCATGGATGCTCAATCCCTCAATGATATAGGACAATATAGAAATTGTTTGATTTCTTTCACTTATGAAATTACATTTTACATTTGTAACAGTACTACTAGTTGCTTTAGTTGACATAATGTTGCGGATCTTGTGTTGAAATTTTCAACTGCACAACTAGTACTGAATTATTGTATATTGATGTGTGTGTATATATATATATATATATATATTAATATATATATAGCTTTTTATCTCCAATTACTTCAGGCCGAGAAGTCCTTAACAACATATATGAATTCAATTCTGCAATGAACGGACAAAGCATCACCCATTAAGTAGCCTTTTGAGGCATCCATGAGATCTCTGAGGGACAAAAAGCTTGGGAAACCAAAGCCAACAGTGTCCAAGAACCAGCGCTCACCTGCAAGATAAATATTATTGGACATATATATTAATGTTTTCAACCTCGAAAAGAAAAAGAGAAATTAATTAAGCTTTCCACGAAGGACCCAATTAAGAGATCATCTCTCTCTGACCTGTTTCTTCAAGGTGGTTGCCTCTAACTTCGTCCCTTATTTGCAGCCTGTAGTTTGCGTACAATCTTGATCGGCCAAGAGTAAGAGTTTCTGAAGCATCAAACTGGAGATAGAGAGACAAGAATGCGTCTGCTACGCTTTTGATTCCCCTTAGATTGAGCTTCAACCTCCTATATATATATATATATAAACCTAATTATGACATGGTTTACTAACTGATAAACCTAACCCACATGAAATTGTTATATGTATATATAAAAGTTAGATAACAAACAAAAGATCATATATAAAAGAGTACCATTTACGCCCTTCAACAAGGAAGACATTAGAGAGATAAGAATAGTCTTTCAGCGGGTCAAATTTGTCAATTTTCCAATTGAATTTATGGGAAGTAGGATATTCCTTAACCATTGATAAACACTCCCCCATGCCAGTCACTTTCATAACAAATACTTCGACTCCAAAGACACATGTGTCGTCAACAATAAAACCATTCGAAGGATCGCCAAGAAAATCGAGTGGAAGTAATTGGGCGAATCCCCATTCAGTTTTTAAGTTATGGAAGCGTCTTACAATCCCATCTGCACTTAACAAAACCAAAAAAGTTTAAAGAATATATATTATAATAAAATGTCAACTCTCGAAATGTAATAAATGCTGGAGATCTAGACAAAAATGAATAAGGAAAATTATAAATGTTATAGATCCAATACAAGAAAACTGTTTATTTGTAACCAGCTATTTCTTACTAAAATAACTATTTTCTATTAAAATGTGTCTGTTTTTCGTCACAAATGCTCTTTTTTCTTATAGTAGAACTAATTTCTTATTTTTTTTCCAACTCAACATTTAGTATAGTCTGACAAGAATATTCACGATATATATAGCATTACATGCATATAAGAAAAAACATTGTTGAATCAACTTCATATTAATAGAAACAGTTATATATAAGCAAACTAAATTTTGGGAAAAGCTACGTACCTTCAAAACACAGGTAGTTGTTGTGTATTTGATCAAACACAAAGAACTTGAAGTTTACGTTAACCTCCCAACTAGGCAAAAGATTATTTTGATTTGCTATTGCCAAATACAAAGAGATGTGATCGTTTCCATGATTGCAATATATATTCTTCTTCCCATCTGTGGTGTTGTACTACTAATCTCCTGTAAATTATGAAAAGAAAATGGTCAGAATATTTTATTGGAAATCAAAACAAAAGCAAAGAGAGACCAACAACGTCTAATCAGAGATCGGGCATCGAATCGTCAAAATGCTGTACTTACCATTGATAGCCGCCAACTTCAAAATGGCCTGATTCACATTTTTTAACCAGCTCGTTCTTAAACAGAAACGAGAAATTCTTTATTTGAAAAGTGTAATGAGCTGGCGGAAGATCTCTAGTTGATCTTACAACTCCTGAGATACATAGAAGATAAAAAAAAAAAAAATTATAAACTTACTACAAATTTTACTAGCTAATTAATATATACCACTACTCGCCGACGGCAGCGCATCCAGCGACGCCCCAGCGCAGCCAGCTTCATCAAAAACCTCAGAAGGTGGTGCTCTTACAGCGACTCTTGATGTTCTGCACTCCATGCTTAATTTCCTTTTGAACACTTCTTTCTCCTGGCCATCCTTATATATACATGAATTGGAGAACTCTTGACCTTATAGTATATGTTTGCTTTGTTTGAGAGTTAGTAAAGGAATAGAATGAATAAAGTAATAGAGTTAAGAAAAAGAAATGAATGCGTGCGATCGATATTGGAATAAATATAACGAATGAAAAAGAATAGAATGATACGAAAAGTAAATAACTCGAATTATAATAAAGTTTAATAAGAAGGAACGGAAAGGAACTTTCATAACAACATGATTAATATTAATATATATGCCCTTCATTTCAAAGTTATCAATTTTTTATTCATAAATTGTAATCTATTTGAGATGGAGTAGTACTTCTGTATATTGTTTGTACTAAAAAACCACATAAAATTAATATAATTCAATAATCTAGAATTTCTTGACCTCCTCATGGCTCAAGCCAGCTTTGAAGTACGTACTTGATCTTAATTAGGTACTTCTTCTTATACATGAATGGGGGATCGACCGAAGAGTCCATTATAATTGGTATGGTCGAAGGTGTAAGGGGCCGGCTCAAGGGGTAGGCAACTAAGGCCATCGCCTAAGGCCCCACCTTGAGTAGGCCCTCAAAAGAAAAAAAAAAAAATATTATGATCCTAAAAAACAAACTAGAAAAAAAATATTGGTTAGCATAAAAGGTGAAAATTTTTTTGCCTAAAATAAAATCAATCTTAAATGGTAAAATTTGGTTTAAAAAAAAGTGAATATAAAAGTTTTACTAAAAAACAATCTTAATCAAAATGTACAAAATTTTTAGACAATAATGAAATTGGAATAGAAGTAGCAAAATAATGATATATTACTCTTGAATATTTTATAAAATATGATGTTTATTTTGATATCGATGGCCTTATTTGTTTTCATAATAAAGTATTAAAAGAAGTATATATATGGATAAGGGATAATATATACTCTATTTACAAAAAAATTAGATTATATTTCAAATTGTTATTGTACTAATAGATATTATTATTCAGAATAATATTAATATTTGTTTTGCATTTCAAAAAATTTTAATATTTAATATTTAAATATTATTATCATTTTTAAATTAAATCGTCCTATACTTAATGGTCGTCTTAGGCCACAAAATATATTGAGCCCCTTGGGTGTTCTAATTAACAGAGTTGAGATTAATATGCAAAAATACCAGAAGTCTAGTTGTGATATGCATGTTTGGATGTCTTTAAAGAATCTTTTCTGCTTATGGTTGAATGATTCTTTTCTGCTTCAGTAACTTGGTTACAACAGTTGAGTAGGCCTAAACCTAACTCAGGCTGGGTTAAGCTGATCAATGTAGATGGGAGCAATTTTGACAGTCCTGACCCTAGTTGGAGGTGGAGGGATCTTGAAGGACTTTGGAGGAAGGTTTTCGGCTGCATTTTCCACTCATTAGGGATGCAGTAACGGACGCAGTACTGCGTGCAATTCTAGATGCAGCAAGTTTCACTTCAATGCAATAGAACTTGAGTCTGACTTAGTGGTTAACTAGTTGTTGGGAAAAGGTTGTTTGCATTTGCCTATGCACTTGAATTTCTGAATCAGATTTTGGTTTGCTGCCAAGAATTAGGTGTATAGGTCAATCACATTATATAGGAAAGCAAAGTAGATAGCTAATTCTTTAGCAAAGTTGGGTGTAAGCTAGAGTTTATCTCAAGAGCCAAATTGATGTAGGGGAATCCGTACCGATGACGATCGGCTAATAGAGGTGACGTTAAAAGCACTGGACTATCTTGAGAAGGTAGATCGGAGCAAAACCGGCGAGAAGAGATGAGTAGTCCTCGGTTGGGCGAGAAACGACATTTCTCGACTAGGCGAGAAACAACATTCCTCGGTTGATTTGCGCACATCCCAATATTTTGTCTATAACTTTGACTACAGTTGTTAGAATCGCGTATATGATCCCAATACGGAAATCTCTCTTCAGCGCACGTCCATAACTTTGGTTATAGGTATCAGAATTGCACATATGACTCCAATATGGAAAGCTCTATTCGGTGCGCACGTCGTGGTCACCATACTGTTCCTAGTGGGCCTCTCATCAACCCCAAAATCATCCCTTCTTCCTTCCAAATCGTCATTCTGAGTTATTCTTTCATTTTTGATTATTTTTCTTTTATGGTAACATTTATTTTTAGGAATTATTTTATTCCAGATTCTTAGGTTAGATTTTAGCCATAATTATCTTATTCCATAATTTACTATTTTGCCTTAATTACAATTTTGCCTTTTCCATTAGCTATTCAAGCCCGACTTGTGGGCTTCAGAAGTATCGTCATTATTATTCCAATTTTATGACAATGTGTTTGTTATTGTATATTCAAGCTTATCTCAGAGTTTTCTTTCTGTTTGCATTTTCTCAATCTTAATTTCAAGCTTCCGTTGTTTGACTAGCCGTCCGAATAATCATCCTTAATTCTATTCCAGAGTCACAAATTAAGATAATTGAAAATATATTTATTTCCTGAATCGCCCAATTTTCTATTCCTTTGATAATTACCCAGCCTCTCCCACGTACGGTCACCACGAAATTGACTTGTACAACATTTCCACCATGGAATTGGTCTGGATGTTGAAGTAAAATCAGTACAAAGCTTAATCAAACATAAGAAAAATTTGTTTGAAGAGGATTTCTACTTCAACGTACTTTCTAGTGGTTTGACATAGAAGGCAATGCGTAAAAAAACAATAAAAAAAATGGCAAGCATAGAGACGAATATTAATAAAGCTTTCTCTCCAATTACTCAAAAACGCCTTTGACTTCAGATATGACATCAATTTTGCATTCAACGATCAAAACATCACCCAGCAAGAAGCCTTTTGATCATGTATTTTTGAGATCTCTCAGAGACAAAAAAATATTTGAAACCACGGCCAACATTAGGTTTACTGAACCAGTACTGCTCAAGGCCTGCAAGATGAGTTTGGTCAGGAAACCAGAATGCTAATTCAGACGTTGCAAGATGTTCAATCATATTTTTCTCCATTATTAACCTCTAACAAAAAACGAGTAATATTTAATAAGCTTTTCGCATGAAGGATCCAAGACTAGGAGAGATCATCACGACTGACCATACGTTTCACAGTGATTGCCATTGACTTGGTCCCTTATTCGCAGCTTGAATTTTGCGTACAACTTCCGGTTAGGAGAAACAATTTCAGAATCATGTAGTTGGAGAGAGAGAGATCGAACATGCATGCATCGCTTTTGGTACTCCATGGAGATCAGAGTAACAGCATCCTAGATATATAAAAAAACATTATATATAAATCTAATTATGAACTTTTCCTAACAGATTTTAGCAAACCCAATATAAACTACTTATACAAAAGCAAGCTCCAAAGTACACAATATTATAAAGCATACCACTTATGCCCTTCAACAAGGAAAGTTTACAGCATTACAAAAACAAAGATCCTAAAAGGAATTATACGCATACACACATAATTATATATATAATTAATTAACTTGTCGTGCACGGTGCTTGCATGGTGCATGATCTTATTCTAAATAATATTAAATATTTTATAAAAGTACAGTGAAATCAATTTCAGAATAGAGTACCATAGATCATAATAATTTATACTCTACCAACATAAAATGAGTGAACTAATTAGTTGAGGGAAAGCTACCTTGAACACACAGGTACTTGTCGCGTATTTGATCAAACACAGAGAATTTGAAGTTTACATTAACCTCCCAACCAGGCAAAAGATTATTTTGATTTCCTATTGCCAAATACATAGAGATGTAATCCTTCACATGATCCCTATTCTTCTTCCCATTTGTTTGGAGTACCAAACTCCTAGAAACGAAAAAGAAAAACGATTATGTTAATTATATTATTGGAAACCAAAACAAAAACAAAAGAAAACATCCAGCATGCAACATGCAACATGCATGAGCTAAGACGACATCGGGCTATAAATCTTCAAAATGCAGCACCATTGGTAGCCGCCAACTTCAAACTGGCCTGATTCACATTTCTCAACCTTTGCCTCAAACAACACAGAGAAATTCTTGATTTTGAATGTATAATGAGCTGGCGGATCAAAGATCTCTAGTTGATCTTACAACACCTGAGATTGAAGGGAATAAAAAACATTCAGACAGACCAAAAATATAGAGTTAATTATTCAGACACTTTTGTTTTTGTCTAGTTACATATTCTAGTCCCACATATCTGTGTTTTGACGTTCTCAGAAACATATGTACGTATTGTAGTAATCAGTCAGGAATTAATAACAATTTCTTGATTATACTGATTTGCCCCTTGCGATGATATTAGCTAGGGCGCTTCAACTTGCAAGTTTTATAATGTCTCACAAATTTAACACAGATTGTTAAGAGAGAAAGGGAACGTGTTTGAATGATTCTGTATATTAATTTTGGTAGTCTGCTGTACAAAATATATAAGTTTACAACGAAACTAAATATGGAAATTTACATATATGGAAATGATTCTATTGTAACTGTTGCAATAAGAAATCCCTGATTTTGTGCAATCCTTAATTTGGGAAAGATATGATTTTGTCAACACTCCCCCTCAAGTTGGCACATGGAGATTCATAATGCCCAATTTGCATGAGAAATGATGGAAAAGGTCCTGACCTAAGGCTTTGGTGAATATATCTGCTATTTGCTCATGTGAAGGAGTGTGAATCACTTTGAGGAGACCAGAGTGAATTTTGTCGCGAATGATGTGGCAATCGATCTCAATGTGTTGAGTGCGTTCATGGAATACTGGATTGTGAGCAATGTGAAGTGCAGACTAATTGTCACAGTAGAGGTGAAAAGGTTCGGGATGAGGGATGCCAAGGTCAGTGAGAAGTTGCTTTAGCCAGGTGAGCTCATAGGTGGTCACAGCCATGGAGCGGTATTCAGCTTCAGCGGAAGAGCGAGCAACGGTAGTCTGTTTTTTTGTACGCCATGAGATTGGACTGGTACCGAGCTGGATGAAGTAACCTGTGGTGGAACGACGTGTGGTGGGACAGCTGGCCCAATCAGAGTCAGTATAAGCGGTAACCTTAGTGGTGCTGGAGGAAGAGAAAAAAAAATGCCTTGGCCAGGACTCCCTTTGATGTAACGGAGAACACGCGTAGTAGCAGTCATGTGAGGAACACGAGGAGCATGCATGAACTGACCGAGAATGTTGACGGCATAAACAATGTCAGGTCGAGTGATGGTCAAGTAAATGAGACGACCAACCAGACGACGATAAGTGCTAGGATCAGGAAGGAGAGGTCCATCTTCATTGGAAAGCTTCAGATGTTGTTCCATCGGAAAAGGGGCGGTCCGGGTACCAAGCTGACTATTGTCAGAAAGTATATCAAGAGCATATCTTCGCTGATTTAGGAAAATACCTGCTGGAGAGCGTGCAACTTCGAGGCCAAGAAAGAACTTTAGAGAGCCAAGATCCTTGGTTTTGAAATGAGTGGAGAGTAGATTCTTGAAAAACTCAATTTGGGGAAAAGCATTGCCAGCAACTAAGATGTTGTCAACATTTACAAGAACAATAGTGATGCTGGTGTGAGTGATAAGAGTGAATAAGGAGTGATCTGCCTGAGATTGATGAAAACCTGCATCAAGAAGCACAGTAGTTAGTTTGAAAAACTAGTTGCGGGAGGCTTGCTTGAGACCATATAGGGACTTTCGGAGTAGACAAACACGGGCCTCCCCTTTAGTACAATAGCCGGGAGGGGGGTTCATATAGACTTCTTCATCAAGATCGCTGTGCAAGAAGGCATTGTTGATGTCAAGCTGATGAATGATCCAATTTTTTGTAGCAGCGATGGCCAATAAGCAGTGGACAGTAGTCATTTTAGCTACCGGAGCAAAAGTCTCATGGTAGTCAAGACCTTCAACTTGAGTGTAGCCCTTGGCAACCAGCCGGGCTTTGTACCTCTCAATGGATCCATCAGCTTTGAGCTTGGTTTTGAAAACCCATTTACAGCCAATGGGTTTCTTACCAGGTGGAAGATGCTCAAGAGTCCAAGTGGAGTTAGCTTCTAGAGCCTGGAGCTCAGCAGACATTGCCTCGCGCCAATGAGGATGTTGGAGAGCATCAGAATAGCATGAGGGTTCAACACAAGAGGTGAGAGCATTTAAATAAGTAATATGTGAGGGAGAGAATCGAGAATATGAAAGAAAAACAGATAAAGGGTGAGCAGTACCTGAAGCCGTTGTAGCAAGTGAGGGTGCCATGGGCTTTGTATGTAAGGTGGGGCATATGTAGTCCTGGAAATAGGTAGGCCGTGTAATGTGACGGCGAGGCCGAGAGATGGGTGGAGGTGAAGGTGGGGAGGGTGGGATTGGAGGAGAGGTAAGAGGTGTTTGGGAAGTAGGTAAGACGGGTTCAGGGACGGGAAGGGGAATGATTGGAGGTGAAGAAGAGAAGAAGGTGTCAGGAATGTCCTGAAAAGGGAACTGTTGTTCATGGAAGGTGACATCTCGAGAATAGAAAATAGACTGTGTATCAAGATTGTAGAGTTTGTAGGCTTTGTGGGTGCTGGGGTAGCCGAGAAAGACACACTTAGTAGCACGGGAAGAAAATTTATCACGGTGAGCATGAAGAGTTTGTGCATAACAAAGGCACCCAAACACACAAAGGTGGTCATAGTTGGGTGTTTTGTTGAAGAGAACCTCAAAGGGTGATTTTTTTTGGAGAGTACGACTGGGAATGCGATTGATTAGATATGCAGCAGTGAGAACACAATCACCCCAGAAAGGAAGGGGTAAGTGTGCTTGAAAACATAGACTGCGGGCAACATTAAGAAGGTGCCGGTGTTTACGCTCAGCAACGCCATTTTGTTGATGAGTTTTAATATAGGTACGTTCATGAATAATACCGTTGTTAAGAAGATAGGTTTGAAATTGATGAGAGATAAATTCTTTCCCATTATCAATTCTAATGATTTTAACAGTGGTGTTAAGATTTTTGACAAGAGCAAAAAAATGCGTTAAATAAGTGTAAGCTTCAGATTTAAAACGCATTAAATATATCCAAGTAGTGCGGAAAAAATCATCCACAATGGTAAAAAAATAATGGGCTCCATATAGGGAAGAAGTATGATATCCATCCCAAATATCACAAAAAATTCGATTAAAAGCAAACATACTTTTATTAGCAAAATTTGGAAAGGGTAATCGTGTGTGCTTAGAACGAGCACACACATCACTATCAGAAAGAATACAAGGAGAATCTAAAACATTAGGAATAGTAAAACTAGAGGGATGACCTAGACGCTGATGCCATAGAGTCTTATTAGTAGTGGATTGAGCAGCAAAAACCAGGAATGGTACACGTAAAGCCCATTGCATAGTTCACTTGCTCCAATCAGCTTCATCGACTATGGGTCCTGAAATAAGCAATTATTAGAAGAAAAAGTAATAATGCAAGAATTGTGAAGGGCAATTTGGGAAACAGATAATAAATTGAAGGTTAAAAGGGGAATAAAATAGACTTGAGTTAGGGTTAGAGATGAGGAGAGAACACAAGTGCCAAGACCCTCGGCTGGAATTTCCTGACCTGTGGGAAGCCGAATAGAGTGGGGGGTTGCTAGGGTCTATAAATCGGTGAAAGCAGCCTTGTGGTGGCAGATATGGTGGCTCGCACCACTGTCTACCACCCGATGGAGGCGCCGATTGAGAGGAAAATCAAGGTGAGGGGAAAAAATGTTACCAATGAAGTTGACAGCAATTGGAGATGGAGATGGCGCGAGCAAGCCAAGAAGCTTCTGGTATAACTCTGGTGACAAGCCAGGTATCGGACTTGAGGCTGACGGAGCAACAGTGGTTTGGTTGATGCTTGATGGGGGCTGGTCGAGAATGGAGGGCTGGGTCTTGGGTTGGGGGTTGCAACCAGGAGGATAACCCACTATGGTCCAACAACGATCACGAGTGTGTCCATCTTTGCCGCAAGCCTTGCACTTGAAGGGGGTTTTCGGGCGCCCGCTAGTTTGGACTGCCATGGCCATCGTTTCTGATGAAGGGGTCAAATGTGGAGCATCCTCTGTTGTTCTTCCTGAAATTGAATAGAGAAGACTTTGCCAATAGGTGGAAGTGGATCCATGGCCAAGATTTGAGTGTGGAGAGAGGCGAAGAAATCGTTGAGGCCGAGGAGGAACTGGAACACTTTTTCATCTTTGGCTTGCTGCTATAAAGTCGTGAGGTTAGTGCTCTATTGGAGATGACCGAGTTCATCCCAATATTGTTTGATTTGGTTGTAGTAATCATGAACGGAATTTGTGGTTTGTTGGAGAGAAGAGAGGGTCTGTTTGAGTTGGTAAATTCTGGCATTATTGCCATGACAAAACTGAGAGGAAAGATCAACCCAAACATCACGTGGGTTGGTATGGTATTTAAGAGAATTGGCAAGAGAGGGCCTGATAGAATTGAGGATCCATGTAGGGACCATATCCTTTGTTTGCTTCCATTGGGTGTATTCAGGTGTGTTAGGTTCAGGGATTTTGAGGGTACCATCAACAAAACTAAGTTTGTTTTTGGCATTGAGAGCTCGGGTCATGGCTTTTTGCCCTTTGGGATAGTTGTTGCCGGTTAGAAGGCCATTGACAAGGGTTAAGCTTGGTGAATCAGAGGGATGAAGAAGATAAGGGGAAGGGAGGGTTGGGGAATGATTCAGTCATGGCTTTGCAAGACCGTGTTCTAGCCTGATACCATGTTAAGAGAGAAAGGGAACGTGTTTGAATGATTCTGTATATTAATTTTGGTAGTCTGCTGTACAAAATATATAAGTTTACAATGAAACTAAATATGGAAATTTACATATATGGAAATGATTCTATTGTAACTGATGCAATAATAAATCCCTGATTTTGTGCAATCCTTAATTTGGGAAAGGTATGATTTTGTCAATACAGATTAAGCATATGACACAAGCTGTATCGACAAGACTTCTAGGAATTACTAAATACATCACAAATTACAAGAATGAAGAGAGAGAGAGAGAGAGAGAGAGAGAGAGAGAGAGAGAGAGAGAGAGAGCACCATATGCATCAATGTCGGTAGGCAGAGAATGACGAATTTGATCTTCCATGCTTTCCTTTTGGACACTACTTTTCTCCCGGTGGTCGGTCCAATATTGTATTGGAGATCAACTCTTTTGATAAACAGGAAGCCCAAGGGACTAATAGGCTATTCGCAAAGGAAGCAGTTCACATATATATAATCTGTAGTGTGCATGCATGAAACTTCAACTTTTAAAATTCCCAATAATTAGTCTTTAATTTATTACTGTCTCCAACGTTTGAGAAACAGAAATAATGAGGTTATGTAGATGTAATTCCCACCGGGAACCTTTTAAGATTCCCAAATAAGTATATAGATAATAGACGTCTTTTTAATTTAAATGAACAGATCGAGCTGGGAACTAAATTCTTCTAAGCTAATGTCATCGACGAGGGGTGTAATCAGTCCAATTTGGTTTTGGATCTAACCCGACTGATCGATTACCCTAAGGACCACATCGGACCGTTAGCTATCAGTCCAATTTGGTCTGATTCGATCCGTATGAGCTAGAAATATTATTTTCCTCATTTATCTTTTTGGTAGATAAATTAATAAAAAAATTAATTAAATAGTAAAATTAAAATTAATTAAGCTCTTTAATGTGGATTATGTAACTAACTCATTAAAAAAAATTAATTATAATTATATTTATGATATTAATAGTTACTAACTTAATACTTTAGTAGAGTATGTATCTACATATAATAACATATATTATTTTACAATTTATATAGCCAATACTGATAAATTAGAGAAAATTACATAATTAACTTATACAACTACTATATAAAATAATATATTATATATCTAAAAAAATATTTAAAATTTTATATGTAAGTGATTTGGTTGGTTTCAGTCCAGTCCGGTCCAAAACAAATACACCCAAAATGGGACTGAAAATCGAATTTTGGAGACACTATGGAGTACCGAGACCGAGTAGGGGTGAATTCGATTTAGTCCTGTCCAGTCCGGTCTGTTTTTCCAGTCTAGACCGAAAAATTTTCAGTACCCCTAGTTATCGTCACTATAACATATATGGGCTTTAGCGACCAAATATGGCTTTTCTTTTGTCAGTTGTGAAATTCAAAGATGAGGAGGAGAGTAATTAGCCTGATAAAACATGATAGAGATGATCATAAATATACTAAACTTCTAATCTTTCAATAAACTGAAAACATGCGTCCTAGGTCGGTTCCCTCTCTTAGATGAAAGTCTGGGTAGAGGTATGTCCACTACCTTAGTGCAGTTTTATTTTTTCCTTGAAACTAAGTAAGATCCTGGGGTGAAAGGTAGGATGGCTGAAGATTTGGAAGGTTTATGGCAAAGATTTTCATTGACTGAACAAGAAGAGGCGGAAGTGATTGTTGAGTCCGATAGATTAGAAGAAATATCCTTGTGTAGAGGTAAGGGATTACTCATGAAACTGATGACAGAAAAATATTACAATCGAGAAGTTTTTAAGTTAACAATGAAGCGGGCATGGCGTATAGTGAGAGGGGTTCAGTTTCACGACCTCAATGCGACACTGATTTTGGTAGAGTTTGATGACCTACGAGATAAAGAAAGAGTGCAGCGAGAGGGGCCCAGGTCTTTCGACAAACACCTCGTGTTGCTGCAGGAGGTTGATGGAAGTAAGCAGGTGCATCAGATTAAGCTTCATGAAGCAACCTTCTGGATAAGAATTCATGATCTCCCATTGAGAGCTAGAAATGAGTATGTTGGATCCATGATAGGTCAGAAACTGGGAAGGGTTGAAGAAGTGGATTTGGAGCGGGGGGAGCTGGCATGGGGTGATTTCCTGTGGGTTAGAGTTACAATAGATGTTCTAAACCTCTACTGAGAGGTACCAAATTTTCCATGGGAGATGGTAACTCCTTCTAGGTCCGGTTATCATACGAAAGGCTCACAAATTTTTGTTTTGAATGCGGCTGCTTGGGGCACGGATTTAAGGATTGTCGAATGAGAAAGAACGTAACATCGGTAGCTGATGAAGAATCTCTTCCACATGGTGCTTGGCTAAGGTCTATCAGCTATGGTGAGCAATTCGAAAGGGGCGTTCGTGGGAAAACAGAGTAATATCGAGGACGGGACGTAAAACCATTTCACTGGACAATGTAGCTTCAATGGAGACTGAGATGACATTTCAGGAGGGTGCAACGAATTCAGGAACCCCAGTGGGATCAAATGGGCCAGAGAGAATTGAGGGCAGAGGAAGGATGGGTGCAACAAAGCAACATGACACGATCTTGATAGGTGGACGCTCAGGTGATTGGGTACACCGGTACACTGTCGATTTACAGCAGGGAAGTAGGGTGGTGTGCAGCGTTCCCTCGGCTCTTAGCACAGGTTCAGTGGAGGCAATGATGGTAGTCTCTGAGGGTGCGATGGCTTCTGATAATTCAGTACGCCTAGAGAATGCAGACCGAACGGTGGTTGAAGGGGTGAACGGCAGCAGCCGTGAAGGTACAGGTGGATTGGGAGGGCATGATGGACCAGTGCAGCAACCGGGAGGCACAAGAAAGGTGGTCAACGAAAGGGAAGCATCCAAGACACAAGAAACAAAAAGACAAATTGGAGTGGAGGAACTCATTGATACATGTGTGGAGAAAAGGCAAAAGTCGGGAGTAAAATTCTTAGTGGAGGAAAAAGTAGGAGCTGGAGGTCAAATGCAAAAGGAAAAACCGGAGAACGTGGGAACTCTTGTGACTTGTCTCTTCTATGGGGACAAAAAATCTTATTTTTACAGTAAGTGGGATTCCGCCTCATCTCGAGGAAGATCAGCTTAGCACAGAGGCGAGTTTGGTTCGAGAAAGACACAAAGTCTTCTCGCAACAAGAATGTCCGGATGGATTTACAAGCCGCAAATGGGAACGGATGTCAACTCTCTCTTGGCATCATAATTCAGCAAGTGCAGATTCACAACGGCTAAGCAGCTCAAAAAAGCGAAAGGAGTTAGTCAGAGATGAAGAGGATGAAGGAAGATTTGTCAAGCGGGGATGCTCGGATGTTGTTGTTTCGATGGATGATGGACAGTTTGTACAATTGGGATCGGCGGAGGCTGTTGAACAGCCCCGCTCAGCAGCCTCCGCCGAAATCAATGAAGATTTTAAGCTGGAATGCGCATTCGTACCCTCTGTGACCTTGTGAAGAGGGAAGTTCCCAATATCTTGTTTCTACAGGAGACTCGTCTTAAGGCTCATGAATTCGAGGTATACAAGTATAAATTAGGATTTGTGAATTGTTTAGTGGTTGATTGTTGGGGTAGAAAGGGGGGGGTCTTGCCTTGCTATGGGGGAGGGATTTAAATTTGAATATTCTCAATTATTCCCAAAATCATATTGATGCTTTGATTGAAGATGTACCCGAAAAAGGTCCTTGGTTCCTAACAGGTATTTATGGTTTTCCCAAAGTTAACCAAAGATTTAGAATGTGGGAGTTAAAAAAATTAGTAGGAAAAATGGTGAAGCTTGGATGGTGATCGGCGATTTTAATGAAATTTTGGACCATCATGAAAAATGAGGAGGAAGACCAAGGTTTGATTGGCAAATCGCTGCATTCAGGGAGGCGATAAATGATTGTGAATTAAGGGATAGGGGTTTTCAAGGCAACAAGTATACATGGAGTAATAGGAGGGGAGGTTCTCATCGCATTTGTGAAAGACTGGATAGAGTATTGGGGAATATGCATTGGTGTGTTTTTTTTCCAAGTGCCTCAGTTACCCATGGTTTGGTGGCTTATTCAAATCATGTTCCTATATGGGTTTCTACTGAGAGAGTGGGGGAAATTGTTCGATATAGACGAAAGTTCAAATTCGAAGAAATGTGGGTAGGGGAAGCAGAGCGTGAAAAAATTATTAAGACAATTTGGAGGTGGAGGGTGGAAGGAGCTAGTATGGAGGGTGTGATGGACTTAATAAAGGATTGTGGGACAAAGTTGGATAGTTGGAATAGGCACTGTTTTGGCAATGTTCAGAAGAAGGTACAAAAGGCTAGACAAAAAATGGAGGAGCTGCAGGTCATCGATCCAACGGGGGAATTCATTACAGACCATAACCAGGCTCAAGAGGATTTGCAAAAATGGATGGAAAGAGAAGAGGTAATGTGGAGGCAACGATCAAAAGTTTTGTGGTTAAAAGAAGGAGATAAAAATTCGAAGTATTTTCATATGAAGGCTTCCCAAAGGAGGAGAAAGAACGGGTTGGTGAAGTCAAAAGATGAGGAAGGGGTGTGGCAGTTTGGAAAGGGATGAGATAAGGTTATACTGGATTATTTTGGGAAACTCTTTGAAAGCTCTAATCCTAAAGGGGACACTGATTTTCTAGAATCTTTGGCTGGAAGAGTTACACATTCTATAAATGAAGAACTGAGTAAAGATAACACAGAAGCAGAAGTCTTGTTGGCCTTGTCATCAATGAACGCATCAAAAGCTCCGGGCCCGGATGGAATGTCTCCAGCTTTCTTCCAGAAATATTGGCATGTGGTGGGCAAATCTGTTACTAAAGTAGTGCTGCAGGCTCTAAACATGTGTATTTCCTCATTCTCTGAACCATACATACATCACCCTTATCCCCAAGAACAAAGATCCTTCTGTAGTTGCTGATGATAGGTCTAGTAGTTTGTGTAATGTGGGGGCAAAAAAAAGGAGAAAAGAATGATTCATTTGGTTAGTTGGAAAAAAATTGTGTGAAAGGAAACCACGAGGGGGAATGGGTTTCAGGGATCTTAGAACCTTTAATCTTGCTCTCCTAGGGAAGCAAGGTTGGAGGCTATTACAAAATGAAAACTCAGTTCTTTATAATCTCCTCAAGGCTAAATACTTTTCCAAGACAAATTTTATGGAATCTAGTTTAGGCTTCTGTCCTTCCTTCACTTGGAGGAGCATTTGGGAGGCTAAAAAATGGTTAAGGGATGGATGTAGATGGAGGATTGGAAATGGAAAAGTTGCAAAGCTGTGGACCAAACACTGGGTTCCGGGACATAAATCATTGGATCAAATGTCTGGGTTGCAGATTCAGAACAAAGGGGTGGTTGTGGCCTCCATAATAGATGAAGAAATAAGATGGTGGAATATTACAAAGCTTAGATCCCTTTTTAATCCAAGAATAGTGGCAGACATTTCGAAAGTGATGATTTCTCCGGGTGAAATAGTTGATAAGCGAATATGGAATTATGAGAGGAGTGGACTCTTCTCTGTTAAAAGCTGTTATAAGTTTATTCATTCTCAACAGGGGAATGATGTAGCAGAATTGTCTGATATGAATAGAAAACAACATTTATGGAAAGCTTTATGGAAGATGCAAGTGCCTCACAAAATCAAAGTGTTTGCCTGGCAAGCCTGTACAGAGAGTCTACCAGCAAAGGTTAATTTGTTAAAAAAGCATGTGGTTTGTGAGGCTCTGTGTAGTTTCTATTCTTTCCCAGAATAGGATGTTCTTCATGCTATTTTTACATGCAGTTAGCTCAAAGAAATATGGGAACAACAACTCCCCTGTTTACCCCAGGTGACTTTCTTAAATGTTTTGGATCTAGCTATGCTGATTATGGAGGGATAGGATTCAAACATATTGGCCCCATTTTTTAGTCTTGCATGGGGTTTCTGGTATAAAAGAAATAAGATGGAGTTTGAAAAAAATCTGTTTGAGCCCTCAACAAGTGACTAATCATGCTTTGAGTCTTCTAAACAGCTTCAAAGCAGTTACCATCAAACCGAAGGCACAAGTAAAAAATTTTCTAAGATGGATGGCCCTACCAGATGGTGTTCTAAAGGTCAATACAGATGGGGTTATGTTTGGGGACCTTTAAAAAGCGGGAGTCGGCGTTATTCTTTGAGATGCGTCAGGTAATGTGGTGATGGCTACTAGTAAATTGGAAGGTGAAGTGGAAGACCCAGAGGCTATAGAACTATTGGCAGTCTTTCGTGGTCTCCAATTGTGCTCCACTATGGGTATCTCGAATTTAATTGTTGAAAGCGATTGTTTGTTGCTAGTTCAAGCTCTACAGGGAAATAACATGGAGGATTCTATTCTTGGTATCCTATTTGTAGAGGTACAACAACTGAAAAGTTGTTTTGGGAGTTGTTCTTTTAATCATGTGTATCGAGAAGGGAATAGGGTAGCTTATCAGCTTGCCCGCAATGCAAGGAAGGTTGATAGTATACACTACAAAAAAAGTAAGAATTACCAGCGTTTATATTATCGGCGGTTATTTATGCGCCGGTAAAAATATATTATTACCGGCGCTTATTGTTTACGCCGGTAAATAATTGAATTTTCCGGCGTTTATATTGTTACGCCAGTAATAATATCTAGGTTTGGCGGCGTTTAAAAAAAGGCCGAAAATATATCAATTTTACGCCGGTAAATTAGCTATTTTTCGGCATTTATATTCTTATGCCGATAATAATATATAGATTTGGTGGCATTAAAAAAAGGCCAAAAAGTGATCAAATTTACGCCGATAAATTATTGAGTTTTCCGGCGTTTATATTGTTGCGCCGGAAATAATATATAGTTTTTTTGGCGTTTAACAAAACGCCGACAATTGATCAATTTTACGCCGGTAAATTATTGAATTTTCTGGTGTTTATATTGTTTAAAAAAACGCCTACATATTTCTTCTCATATTATTTTATATAACTTGCCACCCCATACGGCATACATGTTGACATGAAGAAATGCATAAAGTCTTGGGGATTAACATTTCCCTCTGTATCATTATTTTTTGTGTTTTTAGCGTATCATGTCTTACAATATTTCGACAAAAAGAACTGGGTTGGTTGGATCTAATTAACATGGTGAGTTAATTATAGCAAACATATGTATGTTTGGAAAAGGGAAATAAAAAGATCATTGCTTCTTATTTTGTTAACTTTTTTATACTTTCTATCTATTATCTGAAAATTTCTGACGTGTCTCGCTCTTGCATAGGGAAGTTATGGTACTAGAAGCACTTCTGCAATATTGTTTGTGAAAGGAAGAGATGAAGTAGACTTTTACAAGAGGCATCTGGGGAATGAACTCATGTGGAAAGCCGTGCAAATTCTGTTTGGCTAATCTCATATATATATATATATGTAACAGAGTTTCAAAATGGTTTGTGAGTTGAAATGTTCAGGGTTTCATCACATGTAATGATTTTATAGTTTTTCATGTGATTTAATTTGTAATTTTTTTATTATATGAATAATGATCAATTAAATCATATTTATTATTAATTTATATATATTATATTGTTTTAATTGTGTTACCATATTATTGGTGTGTTTTAATGCAATGCGTCGATAATGAATTAGTAGCTGCGTTTATATTATGCCATTAATTTATGGATTGCAGTGGCAACGTACTCATGGTGGCGTTTAGATAAACGTCGTTAATTTATTCAATATGTTGTCAACGTACTATTAGTGGCATTTAAATAAATGTTTCTAATTTATATAATGTGCCGGCAACGTAATAGCAGTGGCGTTTATGGTAACGCCGCTATTTGAATTAGTAGCGGCGTTTAGTTAAATGTCGTTAATTTATTCAATATGTCCTCTAACATACTATTAGTGGCGTTTAAATAAATGCCACCAATTTATATGATACGCCAACACCATACTAGCAGCGACGTTGTTTGTAACGCCGCTATTTGTATTCGTAGCGGCGTTTAGATAAATGCCGTTACTTTATTAAATGTGTCGCCAATGTACTATTAGTGGCGTTTAAATAAATGCCACCAATTTATATGAAACGCCAACACCGTACTAGCAGCGACGTTGTTTGTAACGCCGCTATTTTATGCAATGAGATAGCAACGAACTATTGGCGGCGTTTCGATAAATGCCGTTAATTGATCAAAGTTGGCGGCGTTTAAAAAAATGCTGCTAAATTATATACAAACGCCACTAATGAGATTTTCAAGTACCGGCGTTTGAAAAAACGCCGGAATTGAAAAATAGCGACTATCCATTAACGGCGGATGGTTACGCCAGTAAAAAACCGCCGCTAATTAATTAGCGGCGTTTTTTTGAACAGTTGCCGGCGCTTAGCGAACGCCGGTAATAACATCTTTTTTTGTAGTGTATTGAGATGTGGTGAGATTGTATTCTAGACTTTCTTTCTCAGGCTATTTGGCTTGATAAATGTCTATACTATTTTATCTTGAATGAAGACGAGTTCTTCTATTCAAAAAAAAAATATATATATATTTATATATATACTAAACTTCTAAGTTGTTATGCATGGATCACAATAGAGCAGCTTAGCTAGATGGTAAATTTAATAAAATATGATTGTGTCATGCAAGAGCCCTAATGTAATTTAGGACACTATAACAAGTCACGATTTTAAAGGAGAACATGTACTAAAGCATGGTCATATTGTGCTTAGTGGTGATAGCAAGCTCGGGTTCACTGTTTTGGAAGAAAATAATGGAGGTGATGCCAGAGTTGCTTAGAAATTCTAGATGGAAGGTTCGGGAGGGGAAAGTCTCATTGTGGTATGACAATATTTTGGGTACTGGGCCGCTGTTTGAAAGAAGGAATGAGGTACTCTTGGATGAAAATGTTAAAATTCAAGAATTGGTTGTGAATGATAGATGAGGTCTTGATCAGTTGATGCTTTAGAAGTTGTGGAATCAGTTGGTGCTTTGAAAAACGAAAAAGATATTTTGTAATTATGGTTACATGAGAAGAGTAGATAATTTGTGGCATTTTTCATTAATTTGCCACTGGCACGTGGCTACATATATGCGACTGTATTTTACTTTTCAAAATGATCATAGTCATGTATATATATCAACCATCAAAAGACCATAAAATTGGCAATCAATTTTTCACATCGATCCTTATAAGTTTCTCATATATATCCTAATTAATATAAGTGTTTTTGAAAAGAAAAAACAAATCGGTCCAAGTCATGTATATTCTTGAGGGCCAGCTTTTCCCCAGATAATTCATGAATAATATGAGAAAATGCCAGGATTTTTCTTTTTTGGAGCTAAGAGTACGTAGGAAGCCAACTCAAAAACCCAACATGAACGAATGCAAAATATGAATAATACGAGAATAATTAATATATAGATATATATTTATATATATATATATATGAATGGCCCATGATTAAGTCGTAACGTCATTCGAAACAAGCTGATTGGTTTAGTGCTGTGGATTTCTTGGACGTAAACTTGATCACACACAAAAAATAATATGGGAATTATCGTACAAGTGGATTTCAAGAAATACATACAAATGTCATGATTCATGGATGCCCAATTAGATTGTAGAGAAACAAAATAAAAGAAATGAATAAAAGTAATTACGAACAATCAGTAAAAGAGCCGGTTTTGGCTCGATACCAAATGGGGACGGAAGCAGAAATAAAAGAAAAGAAGAAAGAAAGAAAGTAGAGGAAGATATAGAGGAAAGGGGGAGATAGAGAAGAAGATGGAAGAGAAGAACAAGGAACCATCTATAATAATTTAGGATATTGGATGGCTTTGATTTTTGTCACTCTTAAAATTACATTTTATATATCTTTAATTCTTACATTTGCTATATATAGACATAACAATGTTGCGGAATTTGTGTCGAATGTATCCCTTCCACAACAACTGAATTATTGTATATTAATATATAGTAATATATATATAGCTAATTAATTTGTCTCCAATTAGATCATCCGGAGAAATCCTTCACTTCAGATATCACATCAATTTTGCATTCAACGAACAAAGCATCATCCACTAAGTAGCCATTTGAGGGATCCTTGAGATCTGTCAGAGACGAAAAGGTCGGGGCACCAAAGCCAACGTTACTGCTAGGGAACCAATACTCAACTGCAAGATAAGAGTTATGTCATAATGTTTTCAACCTCAAACAGCAAATTAAAGAGAAATAATATTTTCACACGATGGATTCAGGACATCACTGACATGTTTTTTCAAGGTGATTGCTATTGACTTGGTCCCTTATTCGCAGCTTGTATTTTGCGTACAATTTTCGGTTAGAAGTAACGGTTTCTAAATAATCGACCGGTTGGAGATAGAGAGACAAGAAGCCGTGATCTGAGGTTGCCGAGGCTGATCGGCCCCTTGGATCGAGCCTCAACTTCCTATATATATAATACTAATTCATGACAATCTACTACTAAACTCATATATAAACTATAAAACTCAAAACATTTGAATTCTGATATAAAAGCAAAGATTCCAAATATAAGATTAAGAGTACCATTTACGCCATTCAACAATGAAGACATCAGAGTAATAATAGTCGTTTTTCCGCGCGTCCAAGTTGTCAACCCTCCAAGTGAAATAATTCGTTTGAGGTTGTTTTATCATCGACAAGCACACTCCCCTGCCAGTAGCACGTTTGATGACAAGAACTTCAGCCCCAAGAATGCAAGAATCGTCAACAATATAACCATTTGAAGGATCGTTGAGGGTGTCGTGCGAAAGTAATTGAGTGAACCCCCATTCAGTCTTTAAGTTATGAAAGCGTCTTGCAATCCCATCTGCGCGCATCGAAATTGTTAAAGGTTACAAGAAATCTTCAACTATCAAAATAAATATCCCAAAAAAATATGCATAAATATAAAGAAAATCCCATGCTAAGCTTTAATTAATTGAAATTT
This sequence comes from Pterocarya stenoptera, assembly GCA_003123785.1. NCBI lineage: Eukaryota > Viridiplantae > Streptophyta > Magnoliopsida > Fagales > Juglandaceae > Pterocarya > Pterocarya stenoptera. The sequence continues at coordinate 138,199 of QEOT01005533.1, forward strand.
AACTTATCTGTATATGTATAAAAGAGTAAACATTTATTAAAAATTTTGTCCAAAAACATAAAAGATGTAAAGTTGAAGAAAGACGTAAAGGGGTATATATATATAAATATATATATATATTTATATATGTATAGAAAACAAAAGTATTGTGCATGCATGCAAAAACTTGCTATCTGTTCATGTCTGATCTTTTATTTAATATTTACCATTGAATAATTTGTAAATCTTCTTAGAATATTAAATGTTTGTTAGAAACCTACGTACCTTGAATACACAGGTACTTGTTTCGTATTTGATCAAACACAAAGAATCTGAACTTTACATTAACCTCCCATCCAAGGGAAAGAGTATTTTGATTTTCTATAGCCAAATATAAGGAGATGTGACTTTTACTATTCTTCTTCCCATTTGTTTGGAGTACCAATCTCCTGAAAATGGAAATGAAAATGAAAATGGTTGGATTTATTTATTTTTGATATCATTAAAAAAAAAAAAAAAAGCAACTGAGAGATTGATATATCTTCTAATTAGTGCAGTACCAATTGTAGCCGCCAACTTCAAACAGGCCCGATTCACATTTCTTAACCTCTGCCTCAAACAGCACCGAGAAATTCTTGATTTGAAATGTGTAATCAGCTGGCGGAAGATCTCTACTTGATCTTACAACTCCTGAGTCGACATAAAGATGGAAAAACAAATTCATACAAAAGATTTATATCAGTTTACTAAAAATGATCTTACTTTAAAAATAATATTTTTAAAATATTATTAACTCTTTTTTTTTTTTAAGCAAGTTACAAAATATTATTAAATAGCTTTATGCATGAATTGGACGCGCGCACATCGCCAATGTAATAAATATTAATATAATTTATTTCCTGTTTTGACTTTTAATGGATGGGATATACATGGATTTATAAAACCGAAGAAGTCGGGATTATAAGTCAGCCAAAGTCTATATATAACATTATTCTAAATATATATATAACTAATTATTCCATAGTTTTTTTAATATATTATATAATTAAGCAAACAAAATTGAAACCAATATTGATATGTCTAAAAATCAAACAACGATACTGGGGAGAGAGAGAGAGAGAGAGAGAGAGAGAGAGAGAGAGTCATTAATGCATGTATACCATCTGTATCGATGTCAGCAGGCAGAGAATTATGGCATGCTTCATCAAATTCCATGTTTTCCTTTTGAACACTTTTTGTTCTCATGCATGCATGGTCATCCTTATTATATATATGCAATGGATCGAGAACTGATCTTCTGATCCGAATATATTCTAATTGTTTGGTTGCGGAGTTAGTCAAGGAATTATAGGATTAGCTGAGTTATAAAGTTAAGAAAAAGAATGGAATCATGAGTTATAAGAATATATCATATGTGACGAATGAAGAAGAATATTGAAATCAAACGAAAAGCAAATAACTAGCTTGGATAATAAGTAAAATAAGGAGAGGAGAGGAACTTTTATAACAACATTGATATTATCATGTCCTTCATTAAGTTTCCTTTTTCTATTCATAAAATTTTATTTTATATTACAAAATCAAATATAATTAATATAATTCAATCATCTAGAATTAATTTCTTGATCTCCTCGATATGGCTTTGGAAGTACATGCATCGATGTTAGATACTTCTTCTTGAAGAGGTGATACAATTGCCAATTGGTGAATGGGGGATAGGTAGAAAGTGAGCCATGAGTTGGACAAGAGTTCACCTTAGTATCTGCTTGCATGTCTGGAGCATTGCTGGATGATTGTATCTTAACATCTCCCTCAACCTAATGGATGGGGAGCACACCCTTAACATGCCCCGAAGAATGATAAATCTGGAAGATGTGAGTCTTTTAGTAAAGATATCAGCAACTTGGTCATGTGTGGGAAGATAGCAAGTGGCAATGACCTTTTTGACAACCTTCTCTTGGATGAAGTGGCAGTCCACTTCTACATGCTTAGTGCGAGAATGGAATACAGGGTTGGAGGCCAAAAATAATGCTCTTAAGTTATCACACCATAGAGTTGGAGGAAATATGAAAGTGATTTGCAGCTCCTTGAACAACATCCTAAGCCAAAATAGCTTACAGTGCACAATGTAAGAGAGCGATACTCGGCCTCACTGCTGGATTTAGACACAACAACCTGTTTCTTAGCACTCCAACCAATAAGACAATGTCCAAAATAGTTTTCTACCCAATCCAGGTCAGCGTAAGCATGGAGTTGAGCTGAGCCTTTTCCAAAATGCAGTCTATGGTTGATAGTGTCCTTTAGGTAAAGAGAACTCATTTAGCTACTGTCCAGTGTGTGATGGTAGGATTATGCATGAATTGGCACAATTGGTTGACAGAGAAAGAGATATTTGGTTTGGTCAAAGGCACAATATTGTAATACTAGCTAGATGGTAAATTTAATAAAATATGATTCTGTCATGCAAGAGCCCTAATATATTTTAGGACACTATAACAAGTCACAATTTTAAAGGAGAACATGTACTAAAGCATGGTCATATTGTGCTTAGTGGTGATAGCAGCTCGGGTTCATTGTTTTGGAAGAAAATAATGGAGGTGATGCCAGAGTTGCTTAGAAATTCTAGATGGAAGGTTCGGGAGGGGAAAGTCTGATCATTGTGGTATGACAATATTTTGGGTACTGGGCCTCTGTTTGAAGGAAGGAATGAGGTCTTGGATGAAAATGTTAAAATTCAAGAAGTGGTTGTGAATGATAGATGAGGTCTTCAGTTGATGCTTGGAAGTCAGAAGGCTTTAGAAGTTGTGGAATCAGTTGGTGCTTTGAAAAACGAAAATGATATTTTGTTATGGTTACCTTATAAGGACAGCTAAGGACAGCTGGTATTCATGTAGAAAATCAGCACCATATTAGTAACTGCATCCGACACTTTAATTGTTCTTGGTCAGCTAGTTTAGGAAATCTGTACAGCTCATACTTTCCTGCATATACACTTACGTTGTTATACGTTAGAATAAATTTAGGAGTAATTTAAGTTTTTCAAACCTGTATTTATACACCCTCTTCTAATATAAACGAGTGAATCATTTTCTCCATTCTTGTCTATTTCCCTATATGGTATCAGATTAAAGCCTGAAAACTCCAACAAGTCTTTCCTGCTTCCGCTATGGCCACTTCCTCCTCTGACAGTGTTCCAATAGCTATCAATGCCACCCAGCAGATTACTGCACATCTTACACCAACCAACTTCCCTTCATGGCGTGCTCAATTCGAGTCTCTCCTTCTCGGCTATAACCTCTATGGTTATGTCGATGGCACTCATACCTGCCCACCTCTACCGACGTCAACTCATGCAGTTGCAACTGCCGCTCATCACCTTTGGTTTCATTAGGACAAACTTATCCTAAGTGCTATCCTGACTTCAGTGTGCCCAGCTGTGATCCCAATCATAGCAACCTCCAAGAAGTCATATCAAGCCTGGATTAAACTAACAAAACTTTATGATAGTCGATCCAGGACTCGCGTCATGCAGCTCAAAGAGGATCTAACCCTCATGCAGCGTGGAACTCGCAGCATTACAGAGTACCTACACTCTGTTAAAACCATTGCTGATGAGCTTGCTCTCATTGATGTATCGTTATCTCAAGATGACATCACCTTGTATGTTCTTCATGGCTTAGGATCTGACTTTCGTGACATTGTTGCCCCGATTCGAGCCCGAGAGTCTTCTCTCTCATTTGAAGAATTATAGGATATGTTACTTGGTCATGAGGCCTATCTTCGAAGGCTTGATTCCACTACCCAATCCTTGGTTCTTATTGCCAATACCACTCAACGCAGGGACTCACGCTCCTCGAAGAATCAGTCTTCATCAAACTATCAACCATCAAAGACTAACTCCAAATCGAAGCCTCAGCAGTTGAAGCAATACAAGTACCCTCCAAAGTGTCAATACTGTGATCAACAAGGTCACATTGCAAAATACTGCCCGAAATTGAAGCCCTCTGAAGCCACTGTGAACTGCACAACTGCCACTCTTAGTCCGGATAAACCTTGGCTCATTGACTCAGCGGCTTCTCATAATATTACCTTTCAGGTATCCAATTTACAATTTCACTCTGAATATGATGGTACCGATGAGGTTATTATTGGCAATGGATCAGGTTTGCCCATTACTCATTCCAGTTCCCTTACTCTTTCATTTCCAAACAGAAAATTTCAAGTTAAAGATACTCTATGTGTTCCTACTATTAACAAAAACTTGATATCTGTTCACCATTTCACAAAGCAAAACAATGTCATCCTGGAATTTCACCCAACTTATTTTCTTGTTAAGGATCAGAGAACGGGGAAGATTCTTCTTCAAGGACCGTGTGAACATGGAGTTTGTCGTCTGCCTTCCTCGCCTGCTGCTATTCCGATTGCTTTTGTCCATGAACGAACATCAGTAGCTGGTTGGCATCAGCGCCTTGGCCATCCATCATCCAAAGTTGTCACTCGTCTCATTAGTTCTTTCTCTCTTCCCACCAGTTCATGTTCTTCTGGTTCTAATAATTGTCATTCGTGTGCTATCAATAAAGCTCATCAGTTACCATTTAACAAACATGGTCTAACAAGCAAGGCACCATTTGATTTACTTTACACTAATGTATAGGGACTTTCTCCCACTCCTAGTCTCAATGGTCACAGATATTATGTTATTTTCATTGATCACTTTACAAAATATGTGTGGTTCTTTCCCTTGCATCAAAAATCAGATGTTAAAACAATATTTCCTCATTTCTACAAAATGATAGAAACTCGTTTTGACATAAAAATTAAAGGAGTTTATTCTGATAATGGAGGTGAGTTTACTGTTCTTTGACCTTTTTTCACCACCCATGGCATTAGTCATTATACGACCACTCCTTATACACCCCAACAAAATGGAATGTCTGAGCATCGTCATAGACAGATTGTGGAGACAGGTCAAACCCTTCTAAGTCATGCCTATCTTCCATCAGAATATTGGGCTTATGCATTTGCAACAGCCACATATTTGATAAATCAACTCCCATCACCTGTTCTCCATCATAAATCACCTCTTCAAGTAGCAGCCTCAGTATGAAAAGTTATGTTCCTTTGGATGTCTATGCTTTCCTTTGATGAAGCCGTATAACACCAACAAATTTCAAAAGAAGTATGTTCCTTGTGTTTTTGTTGGCTACTCTACTAGCCAAAGTACTTATCTATGTCTTCATCTTCAAAGTCAGCGCCTATACATCTCCAAGCACGTAACTTTTGATGAGTCTGTATATCCCTTCAAACAGGTTCCCATGAAATCTCCTACTGACTCATCCACACCAGAAGCATCTTCTTTTCTGGACCAATTTTGCAGCTCGCTTTCAGGGAACTTCCAGAAATCACACGGGCTCAAGGAGATCTCCCCTCTGCTTCTTTAACTCCAAGTGATGCTCCAGCTCTTGTGCAACCTCCAGAGGCACCAATATCCAGTTCAGATCAGGTACCTCATATATCCTCTGCCCCTCCTTTCTTTACTTCTGTCACCCAACCAAAAAATTCAATACCATCCTCTCCAACACCACGTCCAAGAACCATTATCACCCGATCCATGAACAATATCTTTTGACCAAAACAACTTCACAACACCACCAAGCACCCATTACCTGAAGCACCCGAACCCTCTTGTGTCAATCAAGCTCTCAAAGACCTCATTGGCGTAAGGCATTGTCAGACGAAGTGACAACCCTCCTTGATCGTGGGACGTGGTAACTGGTTCCTTCCACTCCTGGCCAGAACTTTGTTGGGTGTAAATTTTTATTTCGGAAGAAATGAAATCCAGATGGCACAATCAGTCGATATAAAGCTCGACTTGTTGCTAAAGGATTTCATCAATGACTAGGTATTGACTACTCTCAAACTTTCAGTCTCGTCGTAAAACCAACAACTATTAGGCTTCTTTTAACCATTGCAGTTATGAATGGCTGGTCTCTTTGTTAGTTAGATGTCAATAATGCATTCTTGCATGGTACTCTTGAAGAAACAGTCTTTATGCATCCACCTCCAGGATTTGAAGATCCATCTCAACCTAAGCATGTTTGCAAGCTCAAAAAGAGTATCTATGGTCTTAAACAAGCACCACGACAGTGGTACAAGGCCCTCGAGATGCACTCCTCAGCTTTGGTTTTGTTCACTCGACCATTGACAACTCTTTGTTCATTTATAAGTCTCATGATATCTTGTGCTATTGCCTTGTTTATGTTAATGATATAATTGTCACAGGCAACACACTAAGCTTTGTGAATGATATTATAAGAAAGCTTAGCTCTACATTCTCAGTCAAAGACATGGGTCCATTGCACTTTTTCTTTGGAATAGAAGTGATTCCAACGCCACAAGGGCTCTTTCTGTCTCAACATAAGTACATTTGGGATCTCCTTTCATGAACCTCCATGGACAATGCTAAAGAAACACGCACTCCAATGTCCACTACAGCTAAGCTTACGGTTCAAGATAATTCAGAGTATGTCGACAGCACTGAGTATCGCAAGACCATTGGAGCACTTCAGTATTTGGGACTCACTCGCCCCGATATTGCCTTTGCAGTCAACTGATTATCCCAGTTCATGCATAAGCCGACAACAAATCATTGGGCTGCAGCAAAAAGGCTCCTCAGGTATCTCAAACAGACTATGTTTCATGGCCTTTTCCTACAAAAGCATGATCAATTCCAACTCAAGACATACAGTGATGCGGACTGGGCATCAAATACGGACACTCGAGTTTCAACCACTGCTTTCATCACCTTCCGTGGTCCTAATCAGATTTCATGGTCTACACGCAAACAAAGGGCAGTCTCAAGATCATCAACAGAAGCAGAATTTCGAGCACTAGCTACTGCCACATCAGAAACAGTTTGGCTTCATTCCCTTATCAAGGAACTTGGTCTCAATCTTAGAGAAGCATGTCAAATGTTTTGTGATAATATTGGCGCCAACCACTTCAGTTTAAATCCAGTCCAACACACACGAATGAAACACATTGAAATCGATCTACTCTTTGTTCGAGATCTTGTCAAGAAGGGAACCATTCGTGTGCATCACGTCCATACCATTGATCAACTAGTTGATCTCCTTACAAAATCACTACCACGTCAGCACTTTCAACTATTAAGATCCAAGATTGGCGTTGCAGATGGCACCTCCATCTTGAGGGGGCATATAAGGACAGCTAAGGACATCTAGTATTCATGCAGAAAATCAGCACCAGAATTAATAACTGCATCCGACACTTTAATTGTTCTTGGTCAGCTAGTTTAGGAAATCTGGACAGCTCATACTTTCTTGCATAAACACTTACGTTGTTATACGTTAGAATAAATTTAGGAGTAATTAAAGTTTTTCAAACCTGTATTTATACACCCTCTTCTAATAGAAACAAGTGAATCATTTTCTCCATTCTTGTCTATTTCCCTATATACCTGAGAAGAGTAGATGTTTTTCTACTAAATCGGCGTGGGAGATAATTTTCTATATATAATTTTCTTCAATATCACTACAACATATCTCGGTTTTTCTGGTAGCAACAAGCTCCTGTCATTTGTGGCATTTTTCATTAATTTGCCACTGGCACGTGGCTACATATATGTGACTGTATTTTACTTTTCAAAATGATCATAGTCATGTATATATATCAACCATCAATTAAAAGACCATAAAATTGGCAATCAATTTTTCACATCGATCCTTATAAGTTTCTCATATCCTAATTAATATAAGTGTTTTTGAAAAGAAAAAACAAATCGGTCCAAGTCATGTATATTCTTGAGGGCCAGCTTTTCCCTAGATAATTCATGATCAATAATATGAGAAAATGCCAGGATTTTTCTTTTTCGGAGCTAAGAGTACGTAGGAAGCCAACTCAGAAACCCAACAACGAATGCAAAATATGAATAATACGAGAATAATTAATTAATATAAATATATATATTTATATATATGAATGGCCCATTAAGTCGTAACGTCAATATTCGAAACGAGCTGATTGGTTTAGTGCTGTGGATCATTTCTTGGACGTAAACCTCACACAAACAAAATAATATGGGAATAATCGTACGAGTGGATTTCAAGAAATACATATCATGTCATGATTCATGGATGCCCAATCCATGATCTATGATAATTTAGGATATTGGATGGCTTTGATTTTTTGTCACTGATCATAAAATTACATTTTATATATCTTTAATTCTTACATTTGATATAGACATATATTATAATAATGTTGCGGAATTTGTGTCGAATGTATCGCTTCCACAACAACTGAATTATTGTATATTAATATATTGTAATATAGCTATGACATCATCCGGAGAAATCCTTGATCACTTCAGATATGACATCAATTTTGCATTCAACGACCAGAGCATCATCCACTGAGTAGCCATTTGATGGATCCTTGAGATCTCTCAGAGACGAAAAGGTATGGGAAGGACCAAAGCCAAAGTAACTGCTATCGAACCAATACTCAACTGCAAGATCATAAGAGTTTTGTCATAATTTTTTCTACCTCAAGCAGCAATTAAATGAGAAATAATATTTTCACATGATATTGGATTCAAGAGATCACTCACATGTTTTTTCAAGGTGATTGCTATTGACTTGGTCCCTTATTCGCAGCTTGTATTTTGCGTACAATTTTCGGTTAGGCATACCTGAATCATCGGCAGGTTGGAGATAGAGAGACAAGAAGCCTTCTGTTCCGGTTTTCGTCATGTTCCCCCTTGGATAGAGCAACAACTTCCTATATATATATATAATGCTAATTAATGACATGAGTCTATATATTAAACTAATAAAAGTTAAAACCATTTGAAATTCTGATATAAAAGCAAAGATTCCAAATATAAGATAAAAAGTACCATTTACGCCCTTCAACAACGAAGACATTAGAGACATAAAACTGGTCTCTCCGCGCGTCAACCTTGTCAAACCTCCAAGTGAAATAATTGGATTCAGGTAGTTTTAGCATCGACAAGCACACTCCCATGCCGGTAGTACGTTTGAGGACAAAAACTTCAGCACCAAGAATGCAAGAATCGTCAACAATATAACCATTTGAAGGATCGTTGAGGGTGTCGTAAGAAAGTAATTGAGCGAACCCCCATTCAGTCTTTAAGTTATGAAAGCGTCTTGCAATCCCATCAGAATATAAATTGTTAAAGGTTACAAGAAATCCTCAACTATCAAAATAAATATCCCAAAAAATTAAATATACGTATATATATATAAAGAAAATCCCATGCTAAGCTTTAAATTGAAATTTTATAACTTATCTGTATATATATAAAAGAATAAATATTTATTAAAAATTTTGTCCAAAAACATAAAAGATGTAAAGTTGAAGAAAGGCGTAAATTAATAGGTATATATATATAGACAACAAATTAAAGTATATATTGTGCATTCAAAAACTTGCTGTATCTGTTTATGTCTGATCTCTTATTAAATATTTACCATTAATGAATAATTTGTAAATCTTCTTAAAGAATATTAAATGTTAGAAACCTGGCTACGTACCTTGAATACACAGGTACTTGTTTCGTATTTGATCAAACACAAAGAATCTGAACGTTACATTAACCTCCCATCCAAGCGAAAGAGTATTTTGATTTTCTATTGCCAAATATAAGGAGATGTGACTTTCACTATTCTTCTTCCCATTTGTTTGGAGTACCAATCTCCTGAAAATGGAGATGTGACTTTTACTGTTCTTCTTCCCATTTGTTTTGAGTACCAATCTCCTGAAAATGCATGGAAATGAAAATGAAAATGGTTGGATTTATTTATTTATTTATATAATTAAAAACAAAAAACAACTGAGAGATTGATATAAATTCAAAGTGCAGTACCATTTGTAGCCACCAACTTCAAACTGGCCTGATTCACATTTCTCAACCTCTGCCTCAAACTCTCACGAAACTAAAGATGAATGCAAAGAAAAGAGGCATGAAGTACACTGCAGCATACAGAGAACACCATGCAGAATACAAATTGTTGAAAAGCACAATGCAGCAGAACTAAAGTGTAAAGCACTGGCACAGAAAAGTAAAACAACAAAAGAGAAGCATGGGACGACATGTCAAGCTGCACTGATTATGCACAAAAGAAAATAAAGTGATGAAAAGCAACAACAAGAAAAAGACTGCAACAGATTTCTTGTAAACCAGTAGAAAATAAAAAGTTAACTTTAGGACTCTTCCTTTTGATCTTGTTCCTCTGTAACGTGTATATAAAGCAGTAGCAAAGCCTTGTAATCAATACAAGATGGAATGAGAATAAGTCTTACTCCACATCATAATTCTATCTCAATCTCGACTCCACTTTTAACATGGTATCAGAGCAGCCAGGTTATTAGTTCTGCTGCATTCGTTTGAAATCTGCAAACTAATTTCATCTGTTAAGCCATGACTTCTTCCTCTTCTTCTTCTCCTGTTTCCATTGCTGAGGACCCAAATAGTCCATTATTCTTACATCACAGTGACAATGCTAATACTGTCATTGTATCACCTCCATTGACTGGTTCAAATTATATATCTTGGAGCAGGTCGTTTCTACTCTCTATTTCAATCAAGAACAAACTGGGATTCCTAGATGGGACCATCAATACTCCTGAGTTAACAGATCCCTCATATGTATCGTGGTTGAGATGTAACAACATTTTGTTGGCATGGATCCTGAACTCTGTTTCAAAGGACATTGCTTCTAATGTGTTTTTCATGACCTCAGCTAAGCAAGTTTGGGACAAGCTCAAAGAAAGGTTTGCTCAACCTGATGAAGCACGAATCTATCACCTTCAGCACAAGCTCGGTAGCATTGTTCAGGGGCATTTCTCTGTAAGTGACTACTTCACACAACTCAATGCCATTTGGGAAGAACTACACACTTACAGACCACTCCCTTGTTGCACTTGTGGAAAATGCACTTGTGATGCTTTGAAAACAGTTGGTGAGGTCCAACAAAGAGATTATGTTTTTAAATTTTTAATGGGCTTAAATGATAGCTATGACTCTGTGAGGGGGCAAATCATTTTACTAAGTCCCTTGCCTTCATTAGACAAGACCTTCTCACTGATTTTGCAAGAAGAAAGACAAAGGCAGGTCAGAAATGTGGCTATGCCTATCTCTGAACCTTCTGCCCTTTTAACCTACCAAAATCTTCCAAAGAAAAGGGAAAAGTCTGATCTGACTTGTCACCATTGTGGTAAGGCTGGGCACACGAAGGATAAATGCTATAGATTGGTAGGATTCCCACCAAATTTTAAATTTACCAAAACAAAATTTGGAAATAATCCTGCTGCACCATATTCTGCAAATCAAGTTGCTGCACAGGTTGTCTCATCACCTCAGGAAGCACCTGCTCCGAGTGCTTCTCAGTTGAATCTCTCTCAGGCACAAGCACAGCATCTCATGGCTCTTGTCAATGCTCAATTCCCTCAGCTGAACTTGGGAGAAGCCAAACCAATTCTGCCTACTCTGCTCCCTCCTGCTTCTGCTCCTACTAAACCAGACACTCCTGAAATCAACTCCTCCACCACATCCTACTCGAACCTAGCAGGTAAATATCATTGTCTCACCACTCTCTCATTGCCTGTTAAACAATCTCATCTCAGTTCCATAAACCATGACAAAGGCAACTCATATTCTCGAGATAAACAAACTGGTGTTCATAACACACCATGGATCATGGATACAGGAGCCACTGATCACATGGTGTGCTCTACCCTTTTTTTTGACAAACCTCCTTCCTGCATTCGAGCTCTTGTACAACTCCCTAATGGTACCAAGGCTCAAGTCACACACATAGGCACTGTCAAACTTTCAGAATCTTTAGTCTTGACTGATGTTCTATGTGTTCCCTCATTTACTTTCAATTTAATCTCAGTCAGCAAGCTCACTCAAAAACCAGATGTGTGCCTATTTTTCTCAAAAGATTTGTGTTTCATTCAGGTCCTCTCTTCATGGATGACGATTGGACTTGCTAAAGTCCATACTGGCTTATATTACCTGCTGCCTTGTCTTCATGACAGCAACATCAATCCTCCTTCAACTCTCTCAAACCAAACTCGACTCAATCAAGCTACCACACAGCAAGACTTTGATCTATGGCACTTTAGATTAGGACATTTGTCTCCACAAAGAATGAGTTTGATTCATTCTCATATTCCTAATGTAAAGTCCAAAGATCATTCTCATTGTAAAATCTGTCATTTGGCCAAACAAAGGCACCTTGCTTTCCCTTCAAGTGTATCCTCTAGTTCACTCCCTTTTGACTTAATACATTGTGATATATGGGGACCATATTCTCAAGCCTCACTTCAAGGTTTTCATTACTTTCTAACTATTGTGGATGATTTTTCTAGAGTGACTTGGATTTTCTTAATGAAATCAAAATCTGATACAAGATCCATTTTACAGTCATTCTTCCAGCTCATAAATACTCAATTCAATAAGAAAGTAAAGAAAATCAGGACTGACAATGGTCTTGAATTTGATATGACAAACTTTTATAAGGACCATGGAATTGTTCACCAGAAATCTTGTGTGTATACCCCTCAACAGAATGGTGTTGTTGAGAGGAAACACCAACACCTCTTGAATGTGGCTCGAGCCCTTCTCTTCCAAGCTGGATTGCCCATTCAATTCTGGGGAGATGCAGTTCTAACAGCTGCATACATTATCAATCGAATCCCCACACCCATTCTTTCAAACAAATCTCCCTATGAAGCTCTCTTTTCCTCACCACCTTCATACTCTCACCTTAGAGTCTTTGGATGCTTGAGTTATGCTAGCACTACCAAGCACCACAGAACTAAGTTTGAACCACGTGCAAAATCTTGCATATTTCTAGGATATCCTGCAAATGTTAAGGGTTATAAACTTTATGACTTGGAAACTCATTCCACATTCATATCCAGAAATGTCATCTTCCATGAATCCGTGTTCCCATTTCAATCCCCCACCTCCATTCCTTCTCCTCCTCTCTCATTCCCTCAAAATCTTGTACTCCCTCCTGCACTGCTAGATGACACATTCTCATCCAGTTCCATGTCACAACCTGTCCCAACAGTCCCAACAGAAGACCCAACTCCATCCAATCACATGTCACCATCCATCTCACAATCCGAGATACCTCAGCCCCTTATGTCTTCTATTCCTACCTCCCCTGAATCATCTCCTCCCTCAACCCCACAACCAGAGCTGCCTATCAACCCATCCCTTCGAAGATCCACAAGAGAAAGGCATCAACCTGCCTATCTCCACCAATATCACTGTCAAACAGCAGCCTCCCATCCTTCCATCAATCCATCCCCTTCAACTCTTCACCCACTCCATCAACACTTGACTCACAAGCACCTCTCTCTACCTCATCATTCCTTTTCTGCTTCCCTCTCATCCTTTTCTGAACCATCCTCCTATGGTGAAGCTGTACAATTCAAGCATTGGCAAGATGCCATTAATACTGAGCTAGGTGCCTTAGAAGAGAACAACACTTGGACTGTCACTTCTCTTCCCCCTAACAAAACTGCAATTGGCTGCAAATATGTTTTCAAAGTCAAGCTCAAATCTGATGGCTCACTTGAAAGACACAAAGCAAGGCTTGTAGCAAAGGGTTACACCCAAAGGGAAGGATTTGACTTCCAAGAGACCTTCAGCCCAGTGGCCAAGCTTACTACAGTTCGAGTCTTCCTTGCCTTAGCATCCATTCAAAACTGGTTTTTGTCTCAAATGGATGTTCATAATGCCTTTTTGCATGGGGATCTTGATGAGGAAATTTATATGGATCTACCACCTGGCTATCACATTCACCGAGAGCAGCTTGAGGGGGAGAAACTGGTATGCAAGCTGAATAAGTCCATCTATGGACTTAAACAAGCATCAAGACAATGGTTTTCAAAATTCTCCAACTCACTCACTGCCATTGGTTTTAACCAATCGAAATCTGACTACTCCTTATTCACCAAAGAGAATGAGAAAGGAGCCTTCACGGCACTACTAGTTTATGTGGATGACATCATAATAGGAGGTAATTCTCAAGAAGAAATTGATTTACTCAAGGCTCACCTCCATGGAGAATTCAAGATCAAGGAACTTGGACCCCTCAAATACTTCCTAGGACTAGAAATTGCAAGATCATCAGCTGGAATAAATGTTTGCCAAAGGAAGTACACCCTCGAGATTTTGAAAGACTCGGGGTTGCTTGGTACCAGACCTACCTCCACACCTATTGAATTAAACCACAAGTTGAGTCATACCACAAAGGAGATCTTACAAGACCCTACAATCTATAGAAGACTCGTTGGAAGACTCATCTACCTGACCATTACTAGGCCAGATATCACATATGCAGTAAATGTGCTAAGCCAGTTTATGGACAGACCATCACAAGCTCATCTGCACTCAGCTTATAGAGTCCTCAGGTATCTAAAGGGTTCTATAGGCCAAGGCATCTTCATGTCATCAAAGTCATCTTTACACTTGAAAGCCTATAGTGATTCTGATTGGGCTGCATGTCCCGAAACTAGGAGGTCAGTCACAGGTTTTTGTATATTCATTGGGGACTCATTGGTAAGTTGGAAATCAAAGAAACAAGTGACTGTTTCTAGGTCCTCAGCAGAAGCAGAATATAGAGCACTAGCCTTCACAAGCTGTGAAATCATTTGGCTCCTCGGTTTGTTGAAAGAACTTAGCATTGATCATCCACAACCTGCCCTCTTGCTCTGTGATAACCAAGCAGCCATTCATATCACAAAGAATCCTATCTTCCATGAGAGAACCAAACATATAGAACTGGACTGCCATTTTGTTAGAGAAAAAGTTTTGGCTGGAATCATCACACCCGTCCACATTGCTTCAAAATTCCAGTTAGCAGATATATTTACTAAGGCCTTAACAGTTTCTGTTTTTCAGTTCTTAATGTCCAAGATGGGAATACTCAATATCTATGCCCATCTTGAGGGGGAGTCTCACGAAACTAAAGATGAATGCAAAGAAAAGAGGCATGAAGTACACTGCAGCATACAGAGAACACCATGCAGAATACAAATTGTTGAAAAGCACAATGCAGCAGAACTAAAGTGTAAAGCACTGGCACAGAAAAGTAAAACAACAAAAGAGAAGCATGGGACGACATGTCAAGCTGCACTGATTATGCACAAAAGAAAATAAAGTGATGAAAAGCAACAACAAGAAAAAGACTGCAACAGATTTCTTGTAAACCAGTAGAAAATAAAAAGTTAACTTTAGGACTCTTCCTTTTGATCTTGTTCCTCTGTAACGTGTATATAAAGCAGTAGCAAAGCCTTGTAATTGAAACAAGATGGAATGAGAATAAGTCTTACTCCACATCATAGTTCTATCTCAATCTCGACTCCACTTTTAATACAAACAGCACCGAGAAATTCTTGATTTGAAATGTGTAATGAGCTGGCGGAAGATCTCTACTTGATCTTACAACTCCTGAGTCGACATAAAGATGGAAAAAGAAATTACAAAAGATATATATCAGTTTACTAAAAATCTTAGTTTAAAAATATTATTTACTTTATGCATGAATTGGACGCGCGCACATGATCACCAATGTATTACATATTAATATATTTTATTTTCTATTTTAACTAATTTTAATGGATGAGATATATATGCATGGGTTTATAAAACCTGGACGAAGTCAGGATTATAAGACAGCCAAAGTATATAACATTATTATAAATAGAGAAATTTTATTTGCAATCCTCAAGTGGGGATTGCATGTACAGACCCTTTATTAAATGTAAAAAAAATCATTTTAAGAAGGATATTTTTGTAATTTTCAAAATTTTTTAAAATAAAATTACCTAGGCTTATATTGCTCTTCTAAATATATATATATAGAATTAATTATTCCATAGTTTTTTTTAATATATTATATAATTAAGCAAACAAAATGAAACCAATATTGATATGTCTAAAAATCAAACGACAATACTAGGGAGAGAGAGAGAGAGAGAGAGAGAGAGAGAGAGTGATGTATATATACCATGATTTGTATCGATGTCAGCAGGCAGAGAATAGCATGCTGTAACTAATTCCATGTTTTCCTTTTGAACACTTTTTGTTCTCCTAACTGCCTCATTTTACTCTTCGCCTCTCTGAGCTCTCTCACAGACTCACACAGTCACACTTCCACCTCCCAATTATTTATCTCACTTTTTCATCCCTCTTCTTCCCTCTTCTTCCTCCCAGTTATTAGCTAGGGCGCTTCAACTTGCAAGTTTTATAATGTCTTACAAATTTAACGCAAATTAAGCATATGACACAACACTACAACACATTTAGTTTTTAGTGACAGTTAGGAATTTGTGACAGTCACTAAACAGTCACTAAAAAGTATTTTTTGTGACGGTTTTTGAAAACCGTCACTAAAGACGGATGAGATTTTTTTACGTTCCAAAGAATGAGAAAATTACGTTCGAACGTCACAAATACGTTCGAATGTGTGGCTACATACGTGCGAACGTGAAATTTTTTGGTGCAAACGTTCGAACCTTAGTAATTAACGTCCGAACGTTACTTATAAATTTAAATTAAATATGTTCTAATTTTAAATTTATGTGGTTTTTATATTGCATAATTTGGATACAAGTGTAAAAAATTGACTTGTATACATTTATATATACACAATTTGCAAAATATAATTATATATTTATATATATTTTAAATATTTATGTTTATATATATAAATATGTATACATATTAAAATATATATTTATGTTTATGTATATTTGAAGTGCTGTGATTTAGTATTGAAGTTGAAAAATATAATATTAAAGAAGATTGAGAATTATAATTAAAAAATCATAGATATATTAAATAATATTGTTCCTTACAAATATTAAAAATAAAATGCATAAAATATGATAACTGAATATAAACAACACTCATATAATATCACCGTCCTGGAAAGTCATAGAGGCCCGTACCTCCTCAGTCAAGGTATCAACCTTGTCGTTGAGGATATGTACACGGTGTGACATCTCGGCGACAGACGCCTCTAGAGGCGCGAGCCGTTCATCGATCGAACAATCGATATGCACAGTCAGCTGCGAGATCATTGCATCAACCCAAGCAGGCCGCACATCTCCCGTAGATATACTGGTCAGCTGCTGACCACTACTCCGCACACTAGGCTGGGGCTGCGTCGGAGGAACTGGATCCGCTACAGGGGGTGGCCGACGTCTCCTCGCCTGTCCAATGCTACGTCGTTGAGTGGTCATGTCAAGGGGGCTCATCTGATCTTTGGCCAGCTCTAAAGGCTGGGTTGGCACTCCCCGAGTAAGTAGTAGCCGGCTGAGCAGGACACCGTATGGGAGGTTGTCTGTGGAGACGATGCTTGCTTCGTAACGGATCTTGTCAAAGATGAGGAGGGGCAAATCTATGGCATCTCCACATGCCACCCGTATCAAAAACTGTGCCTGAGTCCGACTAAATGTGATCTTATGTGCCACAGGATCCACGTTTGTTGCAATTATAAGATGCAACATGTAGAAGAACGAAAGCAAATGATTTTGGTGGAAGGAGTTCGACCTCTCGAGCTGCATGCGGTCTCTCCCGGTGAGGATGTAGAAATCCTCGTCTCGATCGTCATCCGTAGCCGAAGGCTCAGCACCCTCGGCCTCTGACTGGTCTGCATCTCTGGCTGATGATGCATCAAGTGGGCCAGTAGATGATGCAGAAGTGCCTACATCTGCCTCAGTCAATGTCTAAACTCCTCGACGAATCCCGAGGTGGTCGGCGATGACATCAGCTGAAAACTCAAATGTCACACCGCGTACAGTCACGGTGTGAGAGGATGCGTGCTGAGGCATGGAGCACATCTCCATGTATAACTCCTGAACCATAAAGGGATATGCCTTACCCCTCAATGTGCAGATATTTCCCCAGCCTCTACTGAGGAAGACACCTCTCAGGTTGGTCTGCTCCCAAGTGAGCTCGTCAAACTCGTTGATCAGGGCCTCTCGCTCGACCATAACAGTACGAGACCCGATCCGAGCAGTGTCTTGAGTGGCTCCTTCCCTCCCTCATTTCCTTGAATGCAAATGATGAGCCATCTCCTGAAAATAGAAAATGAAACAAAATTGTGAATACTATTGATGTATATTTATCTTAATATTAAACTGATTTGCATTAACGTTCGAACATAGAAAATATACGTCCGAATTTTACAATGAAACTATCGGACATATATTAATAACGTTCGAACGTAAAGATGTAACGTTCGGACATTTAACTAAACGTCCGAACATAAAACGTATCATAAATTTAAATGTTATATGTTCGAACGTTATAAATATATGTTAGGACGTTAAATTGTTAAAAATATTTAAACAATTAAAAAAACTTACGTCCGAACGTTCAATTACACTATCGAATGTAAATGTAGTAACGTTCAATTAAATGTAGGATGTGGAAGGCCAACCGTTAGGAAATTATAACGGCATACGTTCGAACGTATTGGTGTAATGTTCGAACGTTACGAGACGGAATGGCTCAGTCAACTTAGCCATTCTCGAAAGCTCGAAATCCTATTTCTATTGGGCTAAATGCCGAAAGGTCACTGTAGAAATGAAGTATACACTTCAAGGAACATTTCTACGGTGACCTTTTAGCCAATGGTAACCCGTGGTGGCCGGAAATTCGAGTTGAAAATCCGGCTACCAAGGGTTTCGATTTTAATACAAATCGATGAATAAATATCTACTTTTAGATAAAATAGAGATGTGTACCTTTTAGTGACGGTTGTGGCGGAGTTTCACGGCGGCGGTGACGGAGGAGTGCGGCATCGAAACAGAGGAAAACGGAGAAATGAGTTTCGGGCGTTCGGTTTTGGATTTATATACAGTTAACGTTTGAACGTTATATTTAATAACGTTCGGACGTTTCAAATATGTTGGAACGTTATGTTTATTAACGTTTCAACGTTTCAAATACGTTGGAACGTTAATAAATTATAACGTTCGAACATTATATGTATTAACGTTCCAACGTGGAATGAAACGTTGGAACGTTAATAAATATTATATAACATTAATATGTAGTAGTAACTATTTATATGTTTTAAATATAGTATATATATAGTAACTATAATATATTAATAACATTAATGTATAATAGTAACTATTTATATGTTTTAAATATAGTATATATATAGTAACTATAATATATTAATAACATTAATATATAACAGTAACTATTTATATGTTTTAAATATAGACTATATTAGTAACTATAATATATTAATAGCATTAATATATAATAGTAACTATTTATATGTTTTAAATATAGACTATATTAGTAACTATAATATATTATATTATAGTAACTATAATTAGGGCTGCACACGGTCTGGTCTGGTCCGGCGATGGACTGAAGGTTTTCGGTCCATCAATTGGTCCGGACGGGCCCGGATCGAGCACCCAAGGGGACCGGACCGAACCGTTAGCTTTCGGTCCGGTCCGGTCCGGTTCGGTCCATTCGGTCTGGCCTCTTTTTATTTATTTATTATTTTTTTAATCAGTTAATAAAAAAAATTATTTACAATACTAAATTAAACTAAGTGACTTATTAATGTGGATTATGTAACAAACTCAATAAAAAAATATTTTATATGGTCAATGATAATAAATTAGATAAAAATTACATTATTGATGATGTTAATTATTACTTTATTACTAACTTAAAGTATGTTAATGCATAATGAGCCATATACAACTTTTAACATTTTGTATATGAAGCAATAAGCATGAATAATTTAACTATCCATACATATTATATCCATAATTAAGAAAGATACATACTTAACATACTATTATAAATAATAATATACATACTATTATAAATTTATAAATTATACATATATTATAATTTATACTATAATGCTTAATACTTAATAATATTAGTAATACATTAAAGAATATATTAATACATTGATACTAAATATATATAGTGATAAACTTATAGTGATTAGTTATTATGAATCATGATTAGTATAAATTATAATTATATAATAGTATTAGTATAAAGTATTAGACTATTAGTAATATAGTGTAGCTATATATTAGTAATATTAGTATAAGTATAACTATAGTATAATTTATGATTCTAATACTATAATGACAATTATAGTATAACTATATAATAGTATTAGTATAAAGTATTGGACTATTAGTAATATAGTATAGGCTATAGGCTATAGCAATATATTAGTAATATTAGTAATTTAGTATAAGTATAATTGTATAAGTATAACTATAGTCTATAGTCTATACTTATAACTTATACTAATATATAATATAGTTATAATTTCTTATAAATTTATAACTTATAATAAATCACTATAATATAGTATAACTAAATTAATATAAGAACTAATATAACCATTAGTATAACTATATAAATATATAATAGTATTAATAGTCTATACTTAATTATAATATAGTATAATTATATATAAAAAAATATAAAAAATATATATAAATATATTCGGTCCGGTCCGGTCCAAAAAACATCCGGACCGTGGACCGGACTGAATTCATTTGGTCTAAAAAAAATTGGACTGGACTGGACCGGACCAAATTCAGTTCGGTTCGATTCGGTCCAAAATGACCAGTTCGGTCCGATTTTCTCGGTCCGGACCTACCGATGCTCACCCCTAACTATAATATGTTTTAAATATAGTATATATATAGTAACTATAATATATTATGTAATAGTAACTATAATATGTTTTAAATATAGTATATATATAGTAACTATATTATATTATATAACATTAAAAAAAATAAAAAATTAACTTAATTTTCTGAATTTTTATCGTTCTAACGTTAGTTAGTTACGTTCGAACGTTCTAAATTTTTGGTGGGAAATTTCCCGCTCAATTGTATCATTTGGACGTTACTTTATGTACGTTCAAACGTTAATAAGTGGTTGGCGGGAATTTTACCGCTCGATTATCGTTTTATGTGGTGAGCTTTAACGTTCGAACGTTTCATTTAAACGTTTGAACGAAAATATTGAAAATTTAACCGGTAGGAAGTAACGTTCGAACGTTTAAATGAGTCGTTTGAATGTTAATTGAAATGAAATGTTTTTACATGAAGTCACGCATGGGAGGGAAGCAGAAAATCATTTCTGCTTCCCCCGTGCGCGAAATAGAGAGGAGAGAGTGTTAGAGTGAGAGGGTTAGAGTGAGAATGAGAGGCCAATTACAACAAGAGTGAGAGAGAGTTGTGTGAGAGAGGGATAGAGTGAAAGAGGGTGATGATTTTGGAAGTGTTTTGGTAAGGAAAAATGTTAATTTCTTCCATTATTTCTAATTTAGACTATTTCTCTTGTTATTTTTGTTTTTATAAATATGTATATGCCTCTAACAAATTAGTATTGTTTTTTATTTGAAGGATTGGTTATTTTGGCAACTTCAAAGCTTATATTTTCTAAGAGGATATTAAAAAGTACTAGGTATATTTCTAAACTTTAGTTATTATGTTTATGAATTTTGTGGTGAGAATATTGAGAAATTGTGGTAATATTGTGGTAATATTATGTTATAGATTAGTTAAAAATATTATTGTTTATGAATTTTGTGGTGAGAATATTGTGAAATTGTGGTAATATTGTGGTAATATTATGTTATAGATTAGTTAGAAATATTATTGTTTATGAATTTTTGTGAATATATTGTGAGTTTATGGTGTTTGTTGATGAGTTAATATGTATAATATATTGTTGTGAGAATATTGTGAGGTTTAGATACTTAGAGGGATATGGATATATATGAGATGCATGTGATTATTATATGTTATTAAGTATAATTATAATGGACTTTTGTAAGTTTATTGTGTTTATTGATGAATACAAATGTTTATGAATATTGTTGTTGAAATATTGTGAGGTTTAGAAAATTTTATTGTGGAAATAATTGTGTTGTTGAAATGTGGAAATAATTGTGTTTTTAAAATGTGGAAATAATATTGTGAAATGTTTATTTATATTGTTGTTGGAATGTTGTGAGGATTTTAAATGTAGTGAATATTGTTATTGATGAATGAATATGTTTAGAAATATTTTGTTATGTTGAGATTTTATTTGTTGAACATAGAGGGATAACACTAAGTATAATAAATAAATACAAAAATTTCAACTTAATAAATAAATAAATATCAACTAGTTATAATATTGTGAAAATTACAATTTAGAGGGATAACACTAAGTATAATAAATAAGCTAATAAAATTTCTATAATATAATAAATAAATAAGTCTAACTAGTTATAATATCAACTAGTTAACACTAAGTATAATATTGTGAAAATTACAATATTATATAACTAGTTATATAACTCATTAATATTATATAACTAGGAAGAATGATCTTGAAGAAATGTCTGTCAAATTGCTTGACTCTCAAAGTCTCTCTGGTCTTGACAGTTGTAAAGGTTAGAAAGTTTGTGACAGTTAAGTTATTAGACTAAAGTTTAGACATATCTTCAAGATCATTCCCCCTCTTTGTGTACGTATGTCGGTAGGTGCACTAACATATTCTTCCATCTCTATCTAGTTCAACAATATAAGACTTCCGAATGTTTTTAACATTACTAATTATAACATTTTTAGTATATATAAGATTCATGTGGTTTTTGAATGAATATGTGTGATATTGCATAAATAACCTTAGATCCGTTTAGGAATTAGTGTACATTTAGGTGTGCACTAATTCCTGAATTGTCCAGTGTGGACAGTTTGAGATTATATCATCTGTATTGCACATTCTTGTTACTCCTACTGAACACGTTTAGTATGAAATTTCGGTGTCTTCCTCTACTGTTCTTCGGGTATACTGTTCGTAGGGTCACAATCCCTCTTAATGAACATGTATACTTGGAGAACTATGGGGAGGTGCTGCCAAAATTTTTACTGATGTGGACAGTAGTAGAGTGAAGGAATATGTGCAATATAGATAATATAATCTTGAATGGGATAGGACCAACTATCTTATAAAAATTAGCAGTGGAAATTGGAGCATTACATGCATTTGAATTTTTAATGTACTATAAGTGTTACTAATAGATAGAACTTTTTAGAAATGTACAAAAGTTGGATGCGTCTAGGCGATAGATTTGGAATGGATTATGCAGCCTATGCGCGTGGAGTAAGAACCTTAATTGATTTTGCTCGAGGCTCTGTTAATAGTCGTGGTTGCATTAAGTGTCCATGTCGAGGGTGTAAAAATTTGTGTGCGATAGGATTGGCTGAAGTTGAAAGTCATATATTTGTGAACGGTATGGATCTGGGGTATACCCGATGGGTATTGTATGGTGAGCCGTATGCACAGTCAGCGAATGCATTGTTCGGTCATTCGAATTATTTGCGAGACATAGATGATGATAATGAGCGGGATGAGATGGAGGAGATGTTGGATGACATTGGAGCTGGAATGTTTATGGATGACATAGACGACAATGGCTCAAGTGGTCGAGGGAGTGATTCTGAAAACTTTGCTGCAATGTGGGAAGATGCAAAACGCGAGCTTTATCCAGGCTGTAGAAAATATTTCAAAATGTCGTTTATTGTGCGGTTGCTTCATATTAAGTCATTATGTGGGATGTCGACGAAAGCAATAAACATGGTATTGAACTTATTTAACAAGGTGCTTCCCGATGGATCTGCATTGCCAAAGAACTTTTATGAAGCGAAATAGTTGAGAAAGGGATTAGGATTTGAGTACAAGTCAATACATGCATGCAAGAATGATTGTGTTTTGTTCTGGAAGGAGAACGAGGGTAAAGAAACATGTCCTGTATGCGGAGAGTTGAGGTGGAAGGCTAAGAAAAATGTTCCGGTTAAGGTGTTGCGATATTTTCCCTTGAGACCTAGGTTGCAAAGACTATATATGTGTAAAAAAACAGCTGTTGATATGAGGTTGCACGAGGAGAAAAGAGTTAAGAATGACGCATACATGAGGCACCCAGCTGACTCACTTGCATGGAAATCTTTCGATGATCAATACCTAGAGTTTGGGATAGAAGCTCGGAACGTGCATTTGGGACTCACTACCGATGGATTCAACCCTTTTGGGAATATGAGTACAAGTTATAGCACTTGGCCCGTAGTGTTGATTCTGTACAATCTTCCACCATGGAGATGGATGAAGGCACC
Source organism: Pterocarya stenoptera (assembly GCA_003123785.1). Classification (NCBI taxonomy): domain Eukaryota; kingdom Viridiplantae; phylum Streptophyta; class Magnoliopsida; order Fagales; family Juglandaceae; genus Pterocarya; species Pterocarya stenoptera. Next base: position 162,427 of record QEOT01005533.1, read on the forward strand.
AAACTTTTTGTTAACGTTACTTATTCCCGGCCCGAGATCACCTGGGAATGACATTGATGTATTAATGCAGCCGTTGATTGAAGAGTTGAAAGAGTTATGGGAAACAGGCGTCAGAACGTACGATGCATCCACGTTGACAACTTTTCAGATGCATGCTGCAGTATTGTGGACCATAAATGACTTTCCGGCATATGGAAATCTTTCCGGTTGGAGTACTAAAGGGAAGTTAGCGTGTCCGACGTGTAATAAAGAAACTGCTAGTGAGTGGTTAACATATTCTCAGAAGTTGTGCTTCATGGGTCATCGACGTTATCTGATTGAGCTGCATTATTGCATATTTTACACGTTTAAAACCAATAGTTTTTAATTGTTTTATTATTTTATCATTGGTTTTAGATGGAAAAATTGATTAAGAGGCATAAATCCAAGTTGTGAATTAAATTGATTAAAAGCATAGTTTATGTTTGATTTTATAACTTGTGATTTATTTGAGCAATAAATTCTTCAAATGCACAACACACTCTTAAATTTTATCTTTCATCTCTTGTTTAATTTTATTTATTTTATTTTATTTTATTTTATTTTATTTGTTTAAGTTCTATTTTTATTTTTATTTATTTTTGCTTGTCTAATTTTTATTTTATTTTATTTTATTTTATTTTTTTTACTACGTTGACTAAACGACATGTCGTTTGGTCAACAGACCAAAACGACATGTCGTTTTGAGATATAAGTTTCTGCCGTCTGAGATAAACGACGTGCCGTTTTGTCTAAAACCAAAACGACATGTCGTTTTGCCCATGAGTACATTTAAACGTCTAAAGCTAAACAGCGCCGTTTTGTCTAAGACTAAAACGACGCCATTTTTCACCTTGATCATTTCTACCGTTTGGACTAAACGACGCCGTTTTTTTTACAGACGCAAACGACGTCGTTTCACGTCGTCTTCAACCTCCAGCTGCTGCGTCTCGGGCTACAGTGCAGCCGTGCACAGCAGCCTCGAGCTCCACCGTGGGCCGTCCTCCGCCCACCTGAAGCCACCAGCAACCTCAGACGGCGCCGGCGATCACTCCTCCGCCCCATGCACGCCCAAGAACCGCCCGGCGCCACGGCTGAACCTTCTGCAACTCCGCGGCTCTGCACCAACCTCCACGGCGCTGCCCAGTGCACTTCCACCGCCCAGTACAGTCTCAACTACTCCTCCGCCGTGCCCAGCCACTTCGACTTCGTCAACACCACCTAAACCACCTCCACGAAGCCGCAGCCACCTGCAGCCGAGACGAAGCTATCATGATCTCTATCTCTCGGGCTCTCTCATTTCACCTACTGGACGTAGGACTCATGCATGCAAACGGAAGAAAGAAGGAAGAAACAGAGACGGGAAGCAGTGGCCGAACTGTGAAGAAGAAGAAACGAGAAGAAGAAGCAGCAACGCTGCATGCTTGTGACGCTGGAAACGGGCCCGACG